>PYHW01009256.1:13317-26554 GCA_013186435.1 Turdus rufiventris | reverse complement strand
GGGTTGAGGCGGGGCTTCGGCCAGCAACCACGCAGGGGAGCTGGGGGCGGAGCCTCGCTGCAAAAGAAGGTGCGCCTTATAGTCCGGTTCGCCTTATCTGATCTACATGGTGCGAATTTTGCTGGCTGTCGGCGGGTGCGCCTTATAGTCCGGTGCGCCTTATGGTCGTGAAATTACTGTACCCTCATCACGCAACACACCTGTACTGAAAAATTAAATCACCCTAAAATTAAAAAAAAAATACAAATTAGCCCAAAAGTAAAACTTTTAGTCTCACTAACAAAAAAAACCCAAAACCAACTAGCACATGCTAAATAAGTCCCACCATACAACCAACTGCCAGCAGACAAAACACAGTACACACTTTTCATGAACATTTCCTGTTGCATCATAAAAATAAACCAAAAGTAAAAAAACAACCATATGAAACCCCACACAAGTTACACAAACTATCGGGAAAAAAAAGTAAATCAAGTCAACTTGCAAAACTCAAAGCTGTTCAACTAGCCCTAAACATTTCTAAAAGAGAGAAGTGGCCAAAGTTCTACCTTTATATTAATTCAGAAATAATACCCAATATTCTGTGGGGTTGGCTGTAAAAGTTAAAAAAAATAACTAGCAACATAAGAAAAAACTATTCTAAACTGCTATTAATTAAAAAGCACTACCACTCAAGTAAAAAATCTACCTGTAAAAATCCATCATATAAATGCCCATGTCCCCAAAAGTAAAACTAATAAAAAACCCCAAAACAGCAAACAAGTAAATCAAGCTGCACAAATAAAAGTGTCAAAAATAAACTTAAATTAGCAACACAAAGAAAAGTTGTTCCTAGCTCAATAAACCCATAATACCTCAAGTCATCAAGACAAAAATGCCACCTATAAGTGGGCACGAAACCGAAGAGTAAATCTAACCATACACAGTATTTCTCAAGTTATCCATAACTGTAAAACATATGCTGCCATCAAACAAGCCAAACAGGTGAAGCCTCTCTAGCATGGGGGCTGGTAGTCCAAATATAAGTATGAGAAACCCTGGCAAATTAACTACATCACACTGCCCCAAACATGTCAAGACAAGCGCTATGTGCTAACCATAATAAAAGCCACCACTAAATAGTTAAAAACCTACCCTCTACCTCACATCACTGCCCAGAACACCATCTTTGGCCTAAAAAAGCAAGTCCTTTAAAGGCATGGTACCCCTAAAAAATTAAGTCAAACAACAAAACTAATTTCAAAAATAGCCTTATCAACACCCGAACTAAAAAACACGGCATTAAGTGAGTGTACCATATCCCCTACCATGCACCAGCTGCAAACAAAATGAAAAAGTACAATGAACTGTTTAAAACCACCTTAAAAACATTAAGTAGGGAATCTTTCAAAAATTAAAAGCAACATCTAGCAAAAGCCACCTAGTTAGTTAACACCCAAAGTTCCACCAACCGAGCAAGCCCTGCCCAGTCTATGACTTTATATACAATAAACAGAAACAAAATCCCAATAGTACATGTCAAAAAATTATTAAGAAAAACAATTTAAATCAATTCTACCTCAAATAAAAACAAACCCATTCATAAAATTTTCTTTACTTAAAAACCAATTTACACATAGCAAATAATACAAAAAAAAAAGTGTACCTCAAAAAACCCCTAATTGTTAAATAAAAACAACATACAAATATTACTATTAAATGTCACTATCATTATGTATGTATGACTGTACACTGTATATATATATATATGTATAATGCATGTTTATAAATTTAAAATATATATTAAATACAACAGTGAATTATCAATATAAAAATAAAAAATAAAATATCTTAAAATAACTTTATAATACTTATATCTCCAAGCATCTGTTCTATTAGTGTTAAATATTAAATTCCACAACTTTAAAACTAATTCCAAAAATAAAAAAAAACCAAAAAAACCAACAAAATTTGTTATCAAAAACTGCACTTACAACCCCACATCCTTCACACAAACTGTGTTGTCTACAATGAACAGCAGAAAAAATTCTCCTTTTAGTTTTTCTCCTTTTACTCTTAGTTTTTCTAACTACAGCAAAAAAAATCCCTGAACTGTATTTTTTTTTCCTTTTTCTTAAAATTATTCAAACCTAATCTAAACTAAAAACCCAAAAAAGCACCAAAAGATCACACCTGTGGCCCACCAGGCCTGGCCTGGGCCATGGCATTTCCCAGTGCCGGAGGGACTAAACACAGACTAAGTAAACCAAGCTACAACCCACAAAAAAAACTCCTCTAAATTTGTCATCACTTCAAAGCAACAAAAAGATTTGCTGTTTAATATTGTTCATTTTTTACTAAAAAATACTTTACTTATTAAATAAATAGGGGTTTTTTTTTCCACTTCTCTCAGTAGAAACATTTCCCCAAAGCAGTTGGGGGAGGAACTGCTTAAATCCGTTTCCTAAAAAAACCCTTTAGAAAAATTTCCTCCCAAATTCGTCCTAAACCAAAACATCACAGAACCACCCAAAATTGTTCTTAGTAGGTCCGAGAGTGTCCTGAGCACCTCTTAGAAGAAACCAGTAGAAACCTGTAGCAATGGATCTCAACAGTTTAGGCCATAGTTTATCTCAGGTACACCAGCCAAATAATTTTTAGATGTTTTTCTACATTTTTTAGTTTAGGCCATTGTTTATAACAGGTGCACCGGAGGAGCCATTTTTAGGTGCTTTCCTGAAGTTTATCAAACTTTCTGGAACTCTTCAAGGCTACTGAAGCAGAAATTGTGCTAAATTGGGAGAGAAGAAGCTGAAAAACAGAATACCAAGATTAGAAGAGCCAAGAGAAAGGTGGCCAGTGATGCTCTGGACTGACACTAATCATTTGACCTGCAATGCTCGTGCAAGGCATGTGGACAAGATAAAGGCATCAATCAAAAAATGTGTGATCATGTGAACAGGAGTTTTAGAATGTATAAGTAGGGTTAAAAGTAAACAAGAAATCGGCTTCTGCATAATCACATTGCTTTGCTGTCCAGAAGTCCTTAGTTCCCAAAAAAACGATAGAAACCAGTACTCCCCAAATCATTACCAGTGGGTCCCAGAGCTTCATGAGCACTCCCCCAGTAGAAACCAGTTGAAACCAGTAACCCTAGCAGCCCCATAAGTCATTCCCAGTGGGTCCCAGAGCTTCATGTTTTCTTCTCACACTATAAACCAGTACCCCCAAAAGCCACTGCCAGAGCGTCCCAGAGCACCCCAAACCCCCTCCCAGTATGAACCACTATAATCCACTATGTGGCAGCAGATGTCTCTATGGGCTGAAGCAATGGCTTGATATGTGGCAGGGTGGTCTATAGGGGCTTCGGCTGAGTATTTGGCAGGGAGGGGTCTATGGGGTTTCTGGGTGGCTCACTATGTGGCAGGGTGTCTATAGCTCAATGTGGGGAGGTGCTTTGGATCAGAATTTGGTCAGTGGTCCCTATAGGGTAATTAAATGGCTCACTATGTGGCAAGGGTACCCTGTTGACTTTGTGGCAGGGGGGTTCCCTATGGGCAGAATCAATGGTTCACTTGTGGCAGGGGCTTCCCTACGGGCAGAATCAATGGCTCACAATGTGGCATGGGTATTTGGCTCATTATGTGGCAGGGAGGTCCCTATGGGATGACAAGTGGTTCAGTATGTGGCACGGGTTCCCGATGCACCTTGTGGCAGGGGGGTCCCTATGGGCAGACCAATGGCTCACTATGGGGCACCCCCCCAGGAACCTTTCCTAGTAGAAACCAGTATAAACCAGTGCACTGGTTTGAAAGCAAAACCAGTGAGACACTCCAAGTCAGAAATACAACTGAATAGTAAAAAAAAAAAAAAAAATGACATGCAGTAGTAGAAAAGAAAAGCACTGCCAGAGTCAGAATACAACCTGTAACCACGCTAGTTAGAGTGGTGGTAGCAGTCCAGATGAAGTGGTCTTGTTGAAGTAGTAATCCTGTAGAAAGGTCTAGTAGCTCTTGTCCTCTGGAAACCCATGGGTAAGAGTTGCTTGTTCTGTCCCAAACCCCAGATTATATCCATGTGAGGATGCTTGGCTCCTCCCCCATGGGCGGGGCATCTCACAATGGGCTGATGTCATTCTATGAGTCGTGGCGGTGTCACTATAGGGATAGGAACAGAGAAAGAATATAGCAACACAGACCTCCTCTAAAGGCAGAAGAAGTACTTTATTACAAAATTAGACACAGTTTTATAGACTGGATTGTAGAACAAGGATAGAAAAAAGCTCATTTGTCCAAGGAAGGCAACACCTCTTGAAAACATGCCTTTACCAAACATCACGTTTCTCACACACTGTTCTGTGCACAACACCAGGTGTTAATCTTTGTTATTAATTCTTTCGCTTCTATATTCCTTTAAGTAGCTTGGGAAAATCCAAGCTGCATCTTTCCCTGAGACCTTTCTCCCCAGTATGAGCAGATGCCCATATGGCGGAAGAAAAGGTGTCAATAGACATATGCACATACTTAAACCTGCCAAATTCGGCTATGAGTGGCATCTGCTTCCCAATGCTGCAGGGCCTTTAGACCCCCTAGGGTTCACCCCTGCTGGCAAAGGTGCAGCAAGGCCATGAAAGTCATCACAATAAGCAACAATGTCACGAGCCTCGGTTGCTGTTAAATGAAATTGTTTCTGCAGAGTATGTGCATTCTGATGGAAAAAATCATGCAATACCCTGGCTTGTGCAATGTCTTCAGGCTGAGGTGCCACCCATGCAGTGTTAGCCAACCTATCAGTACTGACATTACCTTCTGTTAAAAAACCTGGTAAGTTTTTGTGACTTCAAATGTGCAGAATATAATACGGATGAACTCAGGCTTGACTCACACACCACAAGGCCTTCAACAGCCCAAACAAGGCCACGTTGTCAACCTCCTTCAGGAGCAAGCAATCCAAACACTAAGTTATGTCTGTGACATAAGCAGAGTCAGTGACCAAATTCAAAGGTACCTGAGAAAACCTTTGGAATGCCATTGTGAAAGCCATCAACTCAATTATTTGAGCAGAACCTGTTTCATGGCCTTCCAACATTTGCCAGCCAGACTTACCCTTCCAGGTAACAATGGCTTTCCCTGTCTTGCCTGACCCGTCAGTGAAGACAGTAGGACCTTGCACTGGCACCTGACTATTTTTGGGTCTCAATGATGGTTTGATTGTTTTTGCCATTTGCAATAGCTTATGGCTGGGCAGATGATAGGCAATCTGCCCTGTAAAGTCTTGCAGCGCGCTCTGCAAGGAAACACTATTAACAAAGCTCCCTTCGAAGAACTCCAGCTCTACAGGAAGAACAATTTTCGCGGGATCCGCTGCCATCAATTGCAAGCATTGTTGATGGTATTTAATTATCAGTCAGGCAAACAATTCAAACACTGTAGTTGCTGTCTTTTTTAGCTGATGTGGCAAAAAGACCCATTCCAGAATGTGCAAGGGATCAGACCATTTATCATTCCATTGGCCAATGACACCTGTTGGATGTAAATCTGGAGCAGTGATAAACACAGTGATATCAATGGAAGGGTCTACCTGGTATACCTGATGAGTAGAAAGAGCCTGCTGCACTTCCTTCAGAGCTTGCTGCACCTCAGGGGTCAGTCTCCGAGGTGAATCCAGACGAGAGTCCCTGCTCAGAATGCCAAAAAGTGGGGACAACTGTGCTGTGGTCAGTCCCAAGTAAGGACGCAAGCAACCGATAACACCCAGCAATTTCTGAGCATCATTCAAAGTTTTAATAGAATCTGCAAATTGCACCCTTTGATGCTGAAATATTTGATCCAAGGTCTCAACCCCCAAATATTTCCAAGGATGTTGTCACTGGACCTTTTCCAGGGCCACTTGCAGTCCATAACAGCGTAAAGCAGTGAGCAGCTGAGGTTCTATCCTCAGCAACTCATTCTGAGTAGGAGCTGCTACCAAGATGCCATCCTTGTAACGATAACAGTACACGTCAGGAAACTGCTCGCGAACTCCAGACAAGGCCTGAGCCACATACCACTGACAAATAGTTGGGCTATTACGAGAGCCTTGTGGCAAAACCTTCCACTGATATCTCTGTCCTGGCTCTGAATTGTTAACTGCAGGCACTGTAAAAGCCAATTTTGGTCTGTCATCAGGACACAAAGGGATCGTGAAAAAGCAATCCTTCAAATCAATGACCAGAATGTTCCATCCAGCAGGGAGCATAGTGGGTGAGAACATAGCAGGCTGCAATGCCCCCATGCTGTCCATCACTGCATTAATCTTTCTGAGATCTTGTAACAATCTCCATTTACAGTAATTTCACGACTATAAGGTGCACCCTTTTGACTAAAATTTTCCCTCAAACCCAGAAGTGCGCCTTATAGTCCGGTGCGCCTTATCTGATCTACAAAGTTCAGGAAATTGCGAACCCGGAAGTGCGGTCTGCAAACTGAGCCAGGACCCGCAGGAGCTGCGGTCGTGCGGGGGGAGTCGGGAACCGCGGGAGCCGTGGCCGCCGGGCGGGGGAAACCGGGAACCGGCACGGCCTCCGGCCAGGGAGAAGTGGGGGGGAAGCGGTGTGGCCGCGGGGAAGCGCCAAGAAGCGGCGAGAAATCGCCGCAAAAAGTGGAGAAAAAGCGTCAAAAAAGCGCTGCGAAAAAGCGCTGTGAAAAAGCGCCTCAAAAAAGCGCCACAAAAAGCGGCCAAAAAAGCGGTGAAAAAGCGTCGCAAAAAGCGGCAAAAAAGCGTCAAAAAATAGCGGCAAAAAGCGTCGAAAAATTGCCGTGTAAAGCGGCCAAAAAGCGTCGAAAAATCGCTGTAAAAAGCGGCTGAAAAACGGCAAAAAATCACCGTGAAATGCGGCCGAAAAAGCGTTGAAAAATCGCTGTGAAAAGCGGCGAAAAAGTAGCGAAAATTAGTGGCAAAAAGCATAGAAAAATCACCGTGAAAAGTGGCAAAAAATGGTGGTGAAAAGCGGCGAAAAATCGCTGCAGAAAAGTGGCGAAAAAACGCCACACGAAATGCTTGCAAATTGAGAACCTGCCAGTAATTTGCTACTTTGTTGCGCGCCGAGCGGCTCCTCGATGCAAAAAACTAGTGCGCCTTATAGTCCGGTGCGCCTTATCTGAGCTACAAAATTGCGAAAGTTGCCGACTCTCGGGGGTGCGCCTTATAGTCCGGTGCACCTTATGGTCGTGAAATTACTGTACCTGATTTTTCCTTTATAACAAAAACGGGGGAATTCCAGGGACTGTTAGAAGGTTCAGTGTGTCCCTGCCGTAACTGTTCCTGAATCAATTGATGAAGGGCGATCAATTTAGTTTTTGCTTGGGGCCACTGATTCTGCCAAACAGGGGTAGTATTCAGCCACAGTAAAGGCATCATAGGATAATTTCCACCCTTTACTTCAGTGGCCCCAATCAAAAATGTGTCCCCAGGCCGCCAAAACATCCTGCCCCCAGAGGTTGATCGGGGCTGTGGTAATGTAGGGTCAGACTGTGGCTGTCTGCCCTTCAAAAATTTTGAGCAACACAGGCCGTTGACTTACAAAGGTCTGTGTTCTCCCCCCCCCCATTCTTCAATGGCCTGGCCAAGCTGGTCCATCGGTCATGTGAGAGGCCAGGCAGAAAGGGAGATCACAGTTACATCCACCCTGGTATCAATCAAACCTCTGAGCTGGATCTGAGGCGGGCTGGTGCTGGGTAGCATCAGAGTGCACAACATCTGTGGGCGCTGATCAGAGATGTTCATAGTCCAAAAGACTTCTGGTGGTCCCATAGATCCAAAGCCACTGTCTTTACGATCTCGCTGGTCAGCCCTGAGAACACATGAATGAAAAGGCACAAGCTGAGCAATACGAGTTCCTGCAGGGACAGTGACAGGGGGACAAGGCATAGAAACTAAAGCAGAGATCTGACCCATAAAGTCAGCATCTATGACACCTGGGTGAACAAAGATTCCTTGGAGAGTGGCACTAGATTGTCCCACAAGTAGTGCACTCAGCCCTTGGCCTAAAGGCCCTAAGGCATCCAGAGGAACCTTATGTACACTGCTAGAGTCTAAGACAACTGTTGTTGTGGTGTGTACATCCACCCTGGCTGATCCATGGGTGCTAGCTGAACATTGGCTGAGGAAAGTTGTGCCAGTGTGGGGTTCTGAGGTACTGCTTGTATCTGCGCATTGTATCCCTTGGCGGTCATCTGTCCGTTTCACTGTCCATTAGCATAGCATGTTTCTTCGATTTGCATTGATTTGAAAAGTGACTCCGTTTTTTGCACTTGGAACATAAAAAAGTAGGCTTATCAGCCTTTTCCTGTTGTGGTTTCTGCTTATTCTTGCCCTTATTTTTCCCCTGTTTCTGTTGTCCACCCCCTGAAATCGTATGATGGTGCCACATGGCAGCTGCCAAAGTAGACACCTCATGGTCTATAGTACCTACATTAGCACATGCCTGAACCATATCAGTCAATGATGGATCTCCTGGCAAAGCCTGTATAATCTTCTTGCAGTCTACGTTTGCATTGTCCCTGATCAGCTGCTTGCATAATAATTGCCTTAGAGTATCATCCTCAACCTGTCTTTCCAAGGTTGCTGCCACTTTCTCAACAAATTGCAAGAATGGCTCTCTAGGACCCTGAATTATTTTCACATATCTTGCCTTAGGAGCCGCTGCTTCTATCATCTTTAGGATTGCTGCGAACCCTATTTTCTGGCACTGTTCAAGGACCTAGAGGGTCCCAGGTAGCCTGAAGATCAGGATTATAAAAGCAATGCCACCCCATTAGAGCATCACTTCCCATTGCAAACCTGGGATCTGCCTGAGGGCGCTGCATATTCTCTGCAGCTGCCTTTTCAGCCATCTGTCTCCAATTATCTTCAAAAACTTTAAATTGAACAGGCTGAAAAAGCACCCGGGCTATATGTCTAACATCATATGGTGCCAGCAGATCTGTATTCAATACTCTAATAATTTGCATAACGTGTAGAGCCAAGCCCATATCGTGCAACCTTGTCCTGTAAATCTTGGACTACACACCAGGCTATGACATCATGCAGATCACGCAGCCCTGAATTAGGAACAGCTTTAAACACAGGAAAGGCTTGAGCCTCCCCTTTCATTTGAATGGCATCACTACAATTCTGCAGCAGTTGTCCTCCCGAGATCGGGTCGAGCTCAGCAGTAGCCACCTGAACACTCTTCTCCACACCCTTCGCATGGCTGACAGCACCTCCAGGCATCCCCATGCGTTCCAACAAATCCCAATCACCCTGTTGCAATGCCCGAAGCTTAACTGCTTCCCAAAAACTACAGTGATTCTTAGGTCTCACTGTGACCGAACACGGGGGAAGCATCCAACCATGGCTCAGGGGGGAAACAGCTGGATCGGCACAATGTCGGCTCTCCGAAGCGAAGACATGACCCCGGAGGGCGGGGTGCTGCCCATCAGCGACGTCAGCACGGAGTGGGAGCGATGAAGGCGGTTCCTGCCCAGCGGAAAATGACGCGGCAATTTGAGGCATTGATGGAAGGGCCCACCCGCAGGCACAAGAGCAGTGACATTTTTCCTGGCCGGCAAGGCAGGATGCGGCACTGGAAATGGTGGGGGGGCCGGCACAGTCCCCGGTGAACTGGTCGAGGAGGCCACTGCTTCCGGATGGGTGGGCCATGATACTGGGAGTAGAAGGCAGCGCCGCCCCTGCCAAAGCAGAGGAGGGTGCCAGAGGCCCCGCCCTAGTGGGCGGGCCGAGCTGAGACATCAGAGATGAGGGAGGAGCCAGTGCCACCCTTGCATCTGCAGCAGGCGGTGCCTGCTGCCCCGCCCCAGTGGGGACAGAGGAAGGTGCCTGCAGCCTCGCTTTGGCGGGCACAGATATCACCATCATGGGCTGTCCCGCGTAGGCGGCCACCAATGCTGCCATTGCAGTCTGCACCGCGTCTACCGCCTGCTCTCCAACTGCGGCTGCGACATGAGCTTCAGCTGCTGCTCGGACAGCAGCATCCATAGGGAATAACAGGGGTTGGGCAGCTCTCTCCTGCAGCGGAGAAGTGGTGGGAGTGACTCTTTCAGTGACGTCAACGGGTTGCTGGCCCTGTGCGAGCGCCTGTCGGGGGGAAGGGGCGATCGCCCCTGAGGGGCAAATGGGGGGGACGATCAGCGCCGTTACCTGCTGCTGCTGTTGACTGCCCCGTCGCCGCTGGCAAGGGATACATTAGTTTCATAAAATCCTTTGGAGAAGGATATATGGGAGGAACATAATCTTTAGGTGATGGGTACATTACACGGGGGGTCTCTGGGCTCGACGGATTTCTGGGGGAAGACGCAGAGCAAGGGACCTCTGCGCATTCCTGTCCGTTGCCAGACTGGAAGGCAGGTCCTTCCTCATCCTGATCGGATGCTAGATCTGATTCACTTCCCTCCTCCGACTCACTATTTCGTGGGGTTCTGCCCATCACGCTGCCATTGATAATTCCCCAAGTACCTATTAGAGAGGAAACTGAAACATCCCCTCCCCAGAGAGTGTCCCACAGATGGTTCCCCAAGCATTCCCCACGCTGCCGGAGACAATGTCACTTCTGGATCATCTGAGAATCCACAATCTTTTGACCAAGCTAACAAAGCACACTGAGACTGGCGTCTCCGTGCTTGCTAAACATTTCTCCAAATTGAGTGTACAGTTTCCTGTTTTTTAGATAGTTGGCTCCCCATCTGTAAAGGAGATCTCATTTCCTCCTAGAAACTAAGCCAGGGGGTTTCACCGCTCCAAAACAAGCCAATAGGCTCCTGAGCTATAAAACTGATCCTCTCAAAAGAGGACAGAAGACACAGTACCTCTCTGATGAGGGAGGAGACAGTCTGATGTGTCTCGTGGACCTTTTACTCCTATCCCACTGCAGCCAAGAAGGGGGTTCCACGGCTTCCCAGATGGCTCTGACTCTGGCAGAATTCACACAGTGCTGGTTCTGGCCCCAGGCTCAGCTGTCCCGGTCTTCTGGGTTGCTCAGTCTTCCAGAGGATCTGTTCCAGCTCCCGCAGACTTCTAAGTACACTGACGGATCCGGTGGTATACATGCTGGTGCTCCCCAGAGAGTGATCTCGCCCGAGTGCAAATCTCGGTCGAGTGCAATCTTGGTGCAACCTCCAGATGTCACTATAGGGCTAGGAACGGTGAAAGAATATAGCAACACAGACCTCCCCTAAAGGCAGAAGAAGTACAGTATTCTCACGACTATAAGGCGCACCGGATTATAAGGTGCACTTCTGGGTGCCGGCAAATTTCCGAACTTTATCCATATATAAGGCGCACTGGAGTATAAGGCGCACTTTTCTTTTTTTCAGCGAGCATCTGCACGCAACAAAGTAACCAATTAGTAACAATCGTGCCAGCTGTGCTGTCTTGGGTTACAATACAGGATGTGATCAAAAGTATCTATTCTATCACCATCTGTTGTGACCAGGTGGGGCAGTGATTCTTATCTCCGTGGGAGATACTCGTTGCTAATGGGCCATCCATTGAAACCAGTAAGCCATTGTTCTTTATCTTTGCACCCCCCATCCTTCCTCCAGGGAGTCATCTTCTGCTAATGGCCCATTGAGTCCCACTGTGTGACTGATAAAACTACTTTATCCCATTGAGAGTTGCTCCAGCCGGGGGGGGGAGCCAAGCCTTTCTTGCCTAGATAAAAATTGAAATTCTGGGACACCAAGTCACCCTCTTTTCCCTGGACTCTAGAGGAAAACCGGACTTTTTTTCCATATCATCGCTAGACTTTCGGAGGGAGGCTGCACCCTTCTACAAGACCACTGCTTCAACTGAACCACATCTTTCACTGCAGGAGGAACAGTCCCCATTTAATGGGACTGCTACCAACACCCTGACTGACAGGTGTCACCCTGACAGGGTGTCAGGTTGTACTCTGACTTTATGTCTTAGTTTAGAGGACAGGTGTCTGCTAAGAAAGGCAGAAGCCTCTCTTTGAAATGGAGAATGCAAACCCCCTCCCTCTAAATTATTATAATTTTGAAATTAAGGGGCTCTCAGGCAAAGATATGAGAATTAGGAATAACAGTTCTTTACTAGGGAAATTAAAATAGAAATACAGTACTACAAAGAAACAAACTCCTAACCCTGACAAAGTCAGAGGACAACCTGACACCCTGTCAGGCAGGGTGTTGGTAGCAGTTTGATTAAATAGTGGCTGCTGTCTTCTTGCAGTGACAGATTTCGAAATCCAAATAGGTTAGAAATTATAAAATCCTAATTCATCAACTCATAAATGTACACTTATATACAATGGTATCATCAGCTATTACTTGTAGATGTCATACTATTTGCCTGTTCCAGTTTTTCTAAGAAAGCAATCCTGCTAACAAGTGTCATCCTTCCAACAATTCTCAAAAGCAATAAAGCAAATTAAGATATTGTAATATGAAAGGAACAAAGATGAGGAAAAATATTTTTTTTTTCTACTCAATAGGACTGCATTAATGTAGAATAGAAACATTGGGTACAGTAATTTCACGACCATAAGGCGCACCGGACTATAAGGCGCACTCGCCGACAGCCAGCAAAATTCGCACCATGTAGATCAGATAAGGCGCACCGGACTATAAGGCTCACCTTCTTTTGCAGCGAGGCTCCACCCCCAGCTCCCCTGCGCGGTTGCTGGCCAAAGCCCCGCCTCAATCCGGCAGCCATTGGCCCCTGGGCCAGCCTGTGCATGTCTGCCGCCGCTCCGTGGGGTGTCCCCGGGGCTGGGGCATAGCCTCCGCAGCTCCGTGTGGCGTCCGCGGAGACAGGGCATGCCCGCTGCCGCTCCGTGCGGTGTCCGGGGGACGAGGCATGGCTGCCACCGCTCCGTGCGGTGTCCCAGGGACGGGGCATGCCCGCTGCCACTCCGTGCGGTGTCCCGGGGACGGGGCATGGCTGCCGCTGCTCCGTGGGGCATCACGGGAACCGGAGCATGCCCGTTGCCACTCCATGGGGCATCACGGGGACCGGGGCATAGCCGCTGCCGCCCCGTGGGGCATCCCTGGGACCGGGGCATGGCTGCCGCCGCTCCGTGGGGCATCCCTGGGACCGGGGCATGGCTGCCGCCGCTCCGTGGGGTGTCACGGGGACCCGGGCACAGCCGCCACCGCTCCGTGCAGCGTCCGCGGGGCCCCGCTGCTCCGGGAGTTCCCTGGCGCTCCGGGTGTCACGTGTCCCCCCTGGCGCACCAGGAACCGCGCGCTGCCGGTGCACT
>PYHW01009251.1:456623-470635 GCA_013186435.1 Turdus rufiventris | reverse complement strand
AAGGCGCACCGGACTATAAGGCGCACTTCCGGGTTTGGGGGAAAACTTTAGTCAAAAGGGTGCGCCTTATAGTCGTGAAATTACTGTATATGTAACGCTTTGAAATATCTGCACATATGAAGTTTTACAGAGGATAGGTAAGTGCATAAACTCCAATTAGAGATAAAGAATAATAGCAAAGTCCTTTACTGACTGTTTTATCACAGTGCAGTCCAGTGCTAAAATATCACATATAGACTTGTCAGAATGTTTCAGATCTACTTTCATCAGTTCTCCTCTTAATAAGTTTGGCTGGAAAAAAAGGGCTCTGGTTTTCTGTGTAGACTTGGAAGCTTTGTAAATTTCTGTTCTTCAAGGAGACGACTGAGAGATTTATTTTCCTTGAAACAGTCTCCTTCAGTAAGAAGACTGATGATAACAAAAAAGTAAAGTTCTCACAGGCATTTCCTGGGATATGGCGTATTCATAACTTGTCATTCTATATCTCTGTATAATTTGAGTATTGCCACAAGTTTGTAATTTATCTGGCAAAGTATATTGGTTGTCTTTGAACAAGTAGCCCATTTTGATCATGACAGCATCTCATTAAATTTATTTCAGAAAAAAATATAAATTTAACTTCAGTAAACATCTGCTTCCCCCCCCCAATCCAGGAAGAATTCATCGTTTGCTTTTGAATGTCCATGTTTTTGCATAGGTAATTTACTTAGTAGAACAATTTTCATTTAACAGTTTTTTATTATCAAGGATTTCAGGACAATGTGTTTTTAATAATTAGTAAATAAGGCAGATTTCTGATTGCTGCCATTTATTTAGAAATAAGTAGATTACAACCTGAGTTTCATTCATACCTCCAGAATAGTTTATGAGCCTAAAGAAATAGACACATATTTTTTAGTCTGTCTTCAATAGTATAAGTAAAAGTGAGTTTGTATTGTTATAATTTTGTATTGTTATAATTTTATATTGTTATAATTTTATCTATCTCTTAAGTCTTAGAGAAATATAATTTATAAGTGTTCCAAAGAGTAAAACAGGGTGCTTTAGGTTAGATTGAAAGTGTTACAAAGATGTAAACAAATTTAGGTTAGGTTGCAATTTATTACACTTTATTCAGATATACACCAAAGTGGAGAAAAAATAGTCCAAAGAGTCTACTTATATGTAGTGGACATACATGTGCTTGCACACAGCTAAAGGAGTCCTTCATCTGCTTTTATACTGACCCTATTTTAGAGATGTGCTACATCTCATAAAACCTGAGTTGGGAGTGTAGTTCATCCATGGATATATTTGTTGGAATTTGAGGTCTCCACATGCAGATGTATACATGGAGATGTTGAATTACTACTACAGATGTGTAGGGTTTTTTTCCCAGACACTGGTCATGTGACTCAGCCCAATTTTGCTCTAAGCAAGAGAGCTGGGTACAGATCTTTGGTGCACATTTCCAGACTAAGCTTGAAAGCTCACTTTTCTAATATGCAATTCTCCATTTGACTAGATTAGGTGTGTTAGAAGCATTTCTAAAGCCTATTGGCAAATGAAGTTTTGGGAAAAACCTTACAATTTTAGAAATGTGGGAGATATACCCTTAAACAAGTTAATAGCCAGTAGTTTAGATCTCTAAGCTAAATTATTTCTCAAGTTGTCTTGGAAGCAGTGTTGGAAAGCTTGGAAGTTTCTGTGTTTTTTCTGCTACTATTGTCAGTTTGTGTCCTTCCTAACAAGGAGCCCAAAGATTGTTCAGGCTGGTAACGGGAAAGGCTGTCCTGGAACAGAGATCAGAACAAAAACAATAAAATACGCATTTATTGAAAAGGTACACCTTGGGCAGTGCAAGAGTTTGGCCAGGACTACACCCAAGATGGACACAAGATGGATCCTGGTCATGAGTTTTTACACTTCTATAAGTTTGGGTTCATCTACACATTGAGTTCAATTGTGCAATTACAGCTCCAGGCCATGAAGTCTCAGCCCCCTGGCTTGTCCCCTTTCCCTCACCATTGTTTATGCTTTCTGGGTACCAGCTGTCCTTGATTCTCTAGCTAGGAAGGAATTGTTTTGTCTAACTACCCTGTGAAGAGAACTTACTAACACCTAATATGAAGTTTCAGAGATGCACACCAAGCAGCAGAGAATCTGAAAAATATAAAAACCAAAACCCTAGGCATCAGGGCCTCAAGAAGAGTAAGATAAGTAAGATATCAGAGGCTAAAGTCATCAGCAGGGCATGTAGTGATCCTGATGAATCATAACCGAAGAAATTCATAAACCAAGACTCCAGAATGATTCCTCTTTTGAGATTGCATTTTCTCCTTTATTCTTTTCCATTCTTTGTACCCTCTGTATCTGCCTTGGAATCGCTCTGAGTATAATATTCTGTATAAAGAATTGTTCATCATGGCATGAAATGTGTTGCCTCTTAAGCCTTAGTTGATAATGACATGGTGTATAGAAAGTGATAAAATAAGGTGTTTTCCTTAGCAACCTAACTATTGCTAACAAGCACTTAAAATGTCTTCTTGTAATGGAGATACTGTACTCAAATTCTTCCTGCTACCTTTTTTTTCTTTCAAACTTTAGAAGCTTCCCCCTGTGAAAACTGGTGCAGGGTAAGATAGTTTCTTTCTTGATCTTCTATCATGCTTTATAGACTTTTGTTATCTTTACACACTGTGTTTGTCGAATATGTGAATGCCAGCCCTTACATATTCCTGGAAGGACTCAGAGACTGGAGAGTTCTTCTGCAATAACTGTACTTCTGAATACAGATGTCATTACATTTTTCTTTGCATTTTCTAGAGAGTATTAACATTATGCTGGTCTTGTTTCTTTGGTTACTATTAAGAAATGATGAGCTCTATTTGATTAAATTTTGGTATTAGAAAATTGAGAGGTCTAAACCCATTCACACACAGCTTGAGACATTATTCTCTCAGGCAGTGTTTTCAAATCACAGAGGTTAGGGTATGGTTCACATTGATTTTGAAAGTCTTTGTTAATGTTTGTCCATAAAGCTTTACAAATGGGAAATCTAACCAATATGAAAAATATTCTGAATAAGTGTTTTGAATTTACGTTTGCACAGACATATTTGCACAATGAATCTAAAGGTCTTATGCTGTACAGAGCAATGTAAGGGTAGTAGGGATCACATTTTTGGAAAATGTCAAGTCTGTGCATCTTTCATTGCTCTGCCCATGACATCATGCCTGAAATTTACAAGAGTAAGAAAATGAATCCATGTAATAGAAACCATAATTTCCCAAAATTTTAGTGTAGATTGTTGTTCAATCACATACTTTTATAGATATCTCCTCACCATGGAAGTTTGTATCTTAACTGTCTTAAACATGAGAATAAGTAAATACACTTACTAGATCCTTAAATGTTACTCCTTTCTTTATTTGAATCTACCCAGTTTTGTGTTTTGAATGCTGTTTTGCTGTTACTTATGGTGGGTTCTCCTCTTCTGACTAAGATGAAAGGTTTCGTCATCCAGGCTTTTACAGTAACTTGAATTCTGCCATTGGCCTTAATTCTTGATTATTCTGGGGCGTTGGCTGATATTTTTGATAGAATCTTTGGATCCCGTTTCCTTCAGTGAACAGGAGAATTTCTAGTTTTATGCTTCGAAGAAAATGAAACAAAGGTAAGCTACTTTACATGCACTGTTCCATAACAGACCTGCCTTTCTTACTCTGGTGTTCTTTTTGTTTGGTTGACTATTTTCAGTTGGTTATTTGGTGAAGATTTCTTTATTTGTTTATCTGCAGTTTGGTTTTTATTTGTTTGTTTAGTTGGTCTAGTTTTATTTTGTTGGGGTTTTAAAAAAATTTGTTTGTTTGTTTGTTTTCTTCCATTTTCCTGTTTGTCTGGAATATTGGAAGAAATGAAAAGGATGCTTCATTCCCTACAAAAGTGGGTTTTTTTAAAAAAAAGTTCTTATTAAGAACACATTAATTTTAGGAAGAGGAGGTTACTCCTAGCACACTATAAATCAAATTTTATTATTTATTGTAGTGTCATAGATGCTCAGTAATAAAAAATGATATATCGGTAAGACACTAGTAAGAATTCTGTGTATGAATAATTCAGTGGTTCTGTTTAGACAGTGAGAACAGATCATGAAGCCTCCTGGGTTTCCAATCAGCTTAATGAATATAAACAATGAATTAATTTTGGGTCAGGGATATAACTTTGATGTACCAAAGCAATTAGAGTTTAATTTAAAAAGATGTTCATGAATGGTAGTTCAGATAAATTGTGTTTGGACATAAAAAGTTTTCAATACTCAACTGAAATTCTTGGCGAACATGGCCACTCTCAACTATTTTTAAACTTAGTAATTGTTTTCAAAACTAACTGTTTGAGGATTTCTTGAAGAATAGACATGACATATAAACTTGTCCAGCTGAAAAAGATGAGTGCAATGGTTTAGTTGGTCTATATAGTTCATTTAATGTTCAATTCTGTCAATGCAATTATACTAATACTAAACCATTAGCAAATTATACAATCTTAATGAAGATTCATTCTTGATTTTTGGGTTTTTAAAAATAATTTCCATAAATTAAATTGGAACTAGAGAATAAAAATAGGTTATGTGGCTCTATAAGGTTATGTGGCTACATACTTAGTGACACCAACTTATATTCTGTGCTATAGCGCTGTAAGTCGTGTTGTCCTGTGTGCAATCAACCTAGTGCAACCTCAAATATCTATAAACCATGCTATTATCCAGACAAGTTCTCCAACAAAGAATTTCCAAAGATGTTTCAAAGTTATCTTGATGTTTGCTCCTGAGTCCCAGTCATGTCTCCTCCAGGCCTGAGAGCATGGATTCACTTTTTATTTGTCAGCAGGAAATAATCTTCAGAAGACTTTACATGTAGAGTTAGAGATTGCTCTCTTCTTAGGATCTGATTAGCACCCTTTCATCTGTGCTGTTTCTAAATGGCTGAAAATTACAGAGCTATACCAAGGGGTAATGCAATACTACAGTAAACAGTGACTCTTTTTTCTTTGTCATATCTAGTTAAATCATGAATGCTTGTTTCACCCATATCACAGCGCTTTACTACGTGGTAGAAAATCTACAGTAATCATCAACAATATATGGTGGTTAGAGTGCTCAGATCCATTGGGCATATTTGCTGTATGTCCGTGAAAAACAGTGAATGTTTTAAAAGTGATAGAAAACAAGAATTTTATAAGTTTTCAGTGCTGAATATATGAAATACTTAATTGCCCTGCAATCTAATTGCTCAACAAGTTTCTTGGAGATCTCAAATGCTCATAAGTGAACATTAGACTAGTAGTGTTTAAGTGTGAGCATACATGCAAAGTACAAAGAAGATAACACTAGATGATTAGACTGATAGCCACTTTTGAACTGCTGATTGAGTCTGTTCTTATACTCATTTATCAGTATTCATTTTTCATTTATTGTTTTTAGTTGCATTAGTGCTCTCTGAAACCTTTTTTGTATAACTTTCTGTATCTTCCTGACAGCTGCTCTCTTACATTGAAAAAAAAAAAGGTAAAGATTACTTTTAAGGCATCAGATATTCTTAGCATCATGCTAATAGCTTAGTGTTTTCCACTCTTTTGCTCTCAATCCTGTTTTTACTCTGTCTTTTATTATTCTAGTCCAATTCTAGTATTTGTCCCTTCCAATTAGGCATAACTGGTTCAACTGCACTGATTAAAAAAACAGCAGATGTGTCTTAGGAGGTGTTACAGACCATTAAAGAAATGCTGAAGGGCCCCCAGACTATTGTGCAGGATCCACAATGTGGCAACAGACAGTGTAATACTCCCTGCCACTGAAGAGTTATTTGGGCGTTCCCACCTGAACCTGAACATACATTAACCCATTGTGTCAAGTGTGCTTCCCCCACCCCAACAAATCAACACTGCAACTATCATTTCAACCAATGCACATTTAAATTTCAACAATCAAGCCTTGTTTCTGGATTCATGGGTGGTGATACCTTTCTACTCCACTATCTAATCTACTGTTATACTTTCTCTTTTTTCCTTTTTTTCTATTATCACTATTTTCTTAAGTGATATCTTTATACTGGTACATAATTAGATAATAAACAAAGTGGTTACCTTCTTTCCATTGCAACGAATTTGTTCTAAAATAAAGCTGCCACAAATATATAAATAAAAACACTGATCATTCAATGTCATTTCACTCTAGTCTTAGACATGTATTAAGTCCAACAGATATATTAAAAAGGGATGTTTAAAATATGTGCATAGATTTCTTAATTTTGCTAATCAGTATTTAATAGGATTTTATTCTAATGCTTTCCCTGAGAATTTTGTTATTATTTTTCTTATCAGAATCAATTTCAGAGTCTAGTATTCTGAAACAGACCTTTTTGCTTTTACTGCAGCTTATTTAATTACTGTGTTTTATCATCTACCAGATTCTTAATGTGGTCTAATACTCCTCTATACTTATGCATTGATAATTCAGTACTTAGAAAAAAAATCTTGCTTATCCAGTTATATGAAATTTAGATATTTATGACCCTTATGCCTTACATGAATTTCACTATAATCTGGAGATTTTGGAGTATTTTGTCATCTAAGTATTTTGGAGTAGTTTGTATGTAAATATGCAGTAAATTAATTAGGAATAGAAGATTATAAGTAGTAGAACAACATGGGTAAAAACTAATCATTAGGGATGATGAAAAAAGCACATGAACAAAGCAGAGCATGCTACCAAAGCTACAATCTCCTTCTAGGGTAGTCTTGCTCTTTTTATTCTTTTTCACGTTATGTTTTGTATAGTGATATAGTTCAAGAAAGGAGGAGTGAGTGTTTTCAGCCAGAGGAGCCTGTTCCCTGGTGCTTGAGCCACTCTGGGAAAACAGGGTAGAACTTCCTTTCTCACCTTTTGAGAAATCTATCTGTGTGAAAGAAAGATCCTTATTTTTGCACCTTGAAAAAGGAACTACATTTAGGGGTCTGATTATGTGTGATGGACACTGAGGAGAATCTCTGTTATATGTATCAACCCATAGGAGACATGTCCATGCATTTAAATAGTCTCTATGCATTTTAAAGGTCCTCAAGGAAACTCTGGTTCAACTTTGCCCTCAAAATTCCAATTTGTCAGGTTTATTATATATTGAACACCAACATCATGCAACAAGCCTTCAAAAATTAATGACTTCACATTTAAATTTGAACAGAGAATTTAACACATAAAAGCCAAATTGGGAAAGTTTTATTACTGCTATACAACAAAATTTATCTTACTGTGAAACTAATTGTATGAACAATGTTCATACAAGTTTGGTTCCACTGTCATTGTTAATTATTCATATAGTATAAATTAAATGGCCAGTTAATATAAATCAAATCATAATTTTACTAATATTACTAATATCACTTTCTAAAAGTATACTTTCTAAACACTTGCATCATTGCCCAATCAGTCAGTAATTTCACTCAGGATAAAGGCCTAAAATCATGTCCTGATATTTGCATGTGCAGCTGTCTTGGTTGCAAATGGCATCTATATCATCAATGATGATTGTGGAATATGGGGTTATATTTGTTAAAGTGGTTAAGGCTTATGCTCACCAGAAGGCCATGTGGGAAAGGCACAGCTGCAGGCTGGACACTTGGACAGCATATGATTGGGAAACTGATTGGGTGATAAGATGTGTGGACAGCAGCACTGCAGCTGAGCAGCCAATGGGTGTACTTCTGTTAAGTTTTGGTTATGTCTGGTGGAGATTAAAGGTATAAAAAGGTGGCGATTTCGGGAATAAAGTGATCTTCTGATGCATAAGGGGGTCTGTGTCCCTTTGTTCCCTATGGCTACAGATGAGGATAAAAAACCTACACCATAAACAATGCATCAGAAGCAGATCTCAGATTATAGACAACAAGACTACTGATATATGCTATAATATTTTTCTACTTCCTATTGAAATAGTGTATTTTGTGTCTCTCACAGTAACCTTGCAGCTAGAACATAATACAAGGCATGGTTTTCCAAAAGTTGCTTTAAAAATTAACCAGCAATTTGCAATAATTTCTAGTGAACAGATGAAATCTAACATTAACTCTAAATGTAAGCAATAAAATTAAAGAATTAAGTTTGGCCATTGCAAACTGAGATGCTTCAGTATAATACTTCCCCCTTAATTGGCATAAATTTCTATGCTGCAACATGTTTTGGCACTTTTTCCCTCCATTTTTCCTCTTGATACATTTCTTATTGCTAACGTATTTTTTTTTTCTTTTTGAGTTGGCCGAAGGAAGAAAGGGGCTGGGGAATGGAGAAGGCTAATGTGTGCTTCCTCTATGCAGAAGCTGTTACATTAAATCACTGAATGTTCTCTGCTACTGTTCTAAAGTAGGAGTTACGTTTTCCACTTTTGTATAGCTCTTTTAATATTAAGAAGCAAATAGTGATTGCTGGAGCAGTTTTGAAAATGAACACTTTAAAAGAAATGTTCTGAAAAGATTTAGTGATTAGGTTGACATTTACAATCACTTCCATTGTAAAGGAAGGAGGAAACTTGTTTATGTTACAAGTTCTTTGTCTCCCTTCCAAGAAAGAAATAATTCAACCATAAAATGAATAAATGCTTCACTGGGGAAATCCCAAGGCTTTCCAGATATGTTATGAACAGTGATGAGTGGATTTGGGGAAGCAGCCAGTCAGCTAAGCAACTAAAGGGCCACAAGCCCATGACAGCATTGATTGACAGTTCAGAAGCAAGCAAAAAATTTTTTTCAGCTTTCATATGAATAATAAAAGTTTAGGATTCCTAAGGCAAGCTGATAATAGACTGGAGAGGAGGGGGAGCTAATATAAATAAAATGCTGTGATGTCTTTGCTAAAGTAGAGTAAATCCTGGGAAGACACCAATTAATTAATGTCACTCTGAATAACAATTTGTGGTGGTATCTGTAACAGAAGATCCCTCAGACACTGCAAGCTGTTGCCTTAGAAATTGAGCCTCTCTAATTAGGTAGATGGCATACAGGGTGGATCCTTCAAGATGGTACACCGTCTGGTCTGACTAACATACAGAACAAGTGTCAACAGTGATGAGGCTAGCAAAGATAAATGGAAATGAAAGCCCTAGAAACAACAGTGCAGGGACGTGGTGTAGCAGGTCAGTGCAGAAGAACTCCTGAAGATAAATTAGAGTCAAATGATCTACTTAAAACATATGGAAAATGGCAATTTAAACTGTGCCACATTGCAAGAATGGCCATTGTATATTTTTGAAGACTGAAGAAATGCAGGGATAAAACAATTTACTGATAGAAGATTAAGTGACGAAAAACTCAGATACAAGGAAGAAAATCACCAGTTTTTGAGTAATTGTGCAATATATAATTTTTCAAAAGCAAGGGCCAGTACCTCATGTTCAGTAGACAATGTTGTTGGCATACATTAATTACTGAAATAGAGTGTAGGTGAACATTTCCTATAACGTAACAAATATAGGTGCAGGGAACATACAGGTAACAGAAATTGCACACAAAGAATCTAAGCATAAAGGGCATCCTGAAATCACTCAAAAATTCATTTTAAAACTGAATTTCACCTTACTCAGAAGTGTTGACATAAGTAATATTATTGAGTATATTAACAACTAATCTGATGAACAGCCTAGCAATCTTGGCTATAATATTTTGTTACACTTATGTATCAGCCCCCTACCTTCCAGTGTAGAGTGAATTGTTGTCAGACTCCTTTCCTTTCCTACCTGACAGGGTAGATGTGCAGGTTTGTTCTGGAAACAAAATTAAACACATCCCCCATAAAAGTGTTTGGTGTACGTGTCTTTGGCCTCAACAGCTAAGCTCAATATACTTTACCTAATTACTAAGCCAAGCTATTCAGAAGTTGTTCCCTAAACCACATTTAGGGAAATTATAATGTATCCTATTCATCCATCAGCACCAGCGGCTAGACAACCTTCTCCATTAGACGGAGAGGCTACATCTGTGTACAATTATGTCTCTATTTTGTTTCTCATTGAATATATGATGCATTGCTTTGTAGTTCAGAGATCTTTGAGTGTATTTTGCTGAAGTTAGAATCTCTGTTCATTGAGATTTTCTCCCCTTATTTGCCTTTTCCCAGCTCATATTGAACACTTACACTCACAGTAGCTGTTCTGCTTCCTAGTTCAAAGTCATTCTTGAAATTCATCTCTGAAAATTTTTCTTCATGGTATCCCATTAGTCATCATTCTTCTGCTTCTCCTTGTAAGTTTCATTTGGGCTTTCTTTTCTTCCTTTCTCCTTTAGCAATTATCCTTTGGCACAGATGTTAACACATCCTTGCCATGCCCATCTAATTGTTCACTGTAGTGCTGAGATAGTCAAAGTGGCTGTAAAGCTGGAGATCCTCAAAAACTAGTGACTAGACAGATGAAAGATCAACTTTCCTGAAATTCTGCTGGGTATCTTAGGCTTCCCTCATTACAGCCTATACTCCATCTTCATTACTAGCCTTTTATTCAAATCTTCCTTTGTACTAAATATCTAAGATCTGAGTTGTACAAACAAGACAACACATAAATTATTTCCATTTGCTTATAATTAATGGCACATAGAGAGGTACCTTGTTTGCCTTTCAGCACATGTGATGTCTTCATTCCTGCCTTCAAACAACTGGGCATTGTGATTGTTAATCACCTTGATAACTACTGACTGCAGTTGTAGGGAAACACTTTTCCTGTTGTATGTTTTCATAAAAATTTTCATTTTTTATTTTTTTCCCTGGGAAAGAAAAATTGCAGAGATACCCTACCAAAACACCAATCTGCATTCAAGCAAAGAAGGGATTAGGTGTTTAAATCAATCCAAATTACAGGATTTACAAAGAAATATATTTCTTTCTTTACAGAAAATATCAAATTAGTCACACTAAAATTCCAAGTTAATTTGAGATGTTACTTTCAAAGTTTCATTTATGAAATACATGACACATTATACTTTTGACATCTGTTTTATTGAAATGTAAGCAGTCTTAAAAGACTAGCTATTTGATCCAACTACCAACTGAAATAGTTTTCATGTCTAATTGAGAATAAATTTTCTTTTTGATTGACATTTGAAATGATAGAAAAATATATCAATAGTCCTCTTAAAAAGAAGCAGTACAGTTCCAAATTTGCATTTATTTATAGGATAGGATTGTTAGAGAGTCAACTCTACTAGTGATTTTTTTTTAATATTCATGCATACAAAGCATCCATTAGACAAGAGCTTCTGGTATGCTGTACATATTCTTTGCAAAAATTATTGCTAAAAGATTGCATATTATTATCATACTACTGGGAATGCTGATTTGTAACACTTCTGCTGCTTCTTTAATCTCTTGCATATAAAGTAAGTGAATTGTGTAACAGCAAAGTTGTATGACATCTTCAAACCAGGAAAAAATTTCTATTTCCTCAGCAACAATACACTTTTCAGGCTTACATGAACACACTGCCTCTAAAGCAAGTTACTTGGCTCTTTGTGTGAATATTGAATTTGCCCTTTTTATTTGAGGCGTAAGTTATTTCTAATGATTATATCTCACTTCCCAGACTTTTTTTTTCCCCTTGAATTTGCAGTCTTCTATTTGAGGTTTGGGGTTTTTTTCAGAAACAATATATTAAATATTTTCAACCACTTGTCACACAGAAGTAAATTATTTATTTTATAATCTGTTTTAATGAAAATAATCAATTTTATATATTGAAATAAAAAGGGTTTTGTTGACTTTACAATGTTCTGATGAACATTACTTCTCTATCAAATGTCCTGTCAATAATATGACTTCTTTTTTCCTTCTGTGTTCTGTATAATTTCTTACACAGTACTGTTAATACAAAAAGTGCAAGTATTTTTCCAAGTTAATATTTCTAAAGGCACATCATGATAGAGACATTTAGAAATAACCAGAAATTATTTTCTGTGTAGTCTTCAGTTAATACTACCTTTTTATAATCATATCCCCTCCATAGCTGTGATACAATGAATTTACTCTTAGTATTTGTAACTTACTTTCACAGTTAACTCAAATGTGACTTCCATGTTATTTATTTTGTTAAACAACTTTTTCATGTAAGTTTAGCTCTGCTCCCCAATATGGCATTCTTCAAATTAAATCTGAAACTGGAAAAGTCAATCATTAAGCTGTGTCCTAACAGAGGTTAAAAGTTCTTAAAGTTAAAAGGAATGACGGATGTACAGTAATTTCACAACTATAAGGGGCACCCTTTTGACTAAAATTTTCCCCGAACCCGGAAGTGTGCCTTATAGTCCGGTGCACCTTATCTGATGGTCAAAGTTCGGAAAATTTGCCTACCCGGAAGTGAGAGCTATGAGCCGCGGGGGGAGCCGGCAGGGCCGCGGCTGCCAGGTGGAGGTGGGGCGGAGCCCCAGTAGGCATATTCCAATCCTGTGGAGGCGGGGAGGAGTCCCGGCAGGCTTACGCCAGCCCGTGGAGCTCCGCTCCGCTGGGGCATGCCTGCTGCCGCTCCATGCTGCCTCCGTGGGCCGGAGCAAACCTGCTGGGACTCATGTCCCCCTCCACGGGGCTGGAAAATGCCTGCCGGGAGTCATCCCCACCTCCATAGGATTAGGACATGCCTGCTGGGGCTCCGACCCACCTGCACGGGACTGGGAAGAGTCCCAGCAGGCTTGCCCCCGCCCCATGGAGGGGGGGAGGAGTCCTGGCAGGCTTGCCACGGCCCCATGGAAGCAGCACGGAGAGGCAGCAGGCTTGCCCCAGCCCCATGGAGGTGGGGAGGAGTCCCGGCAGGGTTGCCCTGGCCCCATGGAGGGGGCATGGAGGGGTGGTGACCACAACCTGGCCCCAGGGAGGCAGGGAGGAGCGGCGGCGGGCATGCCCCGACCCTGCCGGGTACAGGCAGGCCCAGGGGCCCGCGGTGCCCCTCCTGCCGGGTCCAGGTGGGTCTGGGGGCCCGTGGTGTCACCCCTGTCGGGTCTGGGTGGGCCCGAGGGCCCATGGCTGCCAGGTTGAGGTGGGGCCTCGGCCAGCAACCTTGCAGGAGGAGCTGGGGGCGGAGCCTTGCTTCAAAAAAAAAGTGTGCCCTGTAGACCGGTGCACCTTATCTGATCTACAATGTTGCAAATTTTGCCGACTCCGGTGGGTGCACCTTATAGTCCGGTGCGCCTTATGGTCATGAAATTACTGTACTTTCCTTTTCAGTGAACATTCCTGGTAAAGTCAACTACTCTGTACTATACTACTCACCCATCTAGAAAAGCTACTGTGTCTGTAACAGGGGCACTAAGTGGCTAAGGTTGTTTTTATAGTGCAATTTAAGGGTGTGACAGAATCTCTTGTGGGATGTACAGTAATTTCACGACCATAAGGCGCACCGGACTATAAGGCGCACCCCCCCAGGAGCCAGCAAAATTCGCAAAATTGAAGATCAGATAAGGCGCACCGGACTAGAAGGCGCACCTTCTTTTGCAGCGAGGCTCCACCCCCACCTCCCCTGTGCTGTTGCTGGCCGAAGCCCCGCCTCAACCTGGCAGCCATTGGCCCCTGGGCCAGCCTGTGCATGTCTGCTGCCGCTCCATGCGGCGTCCTTGGGGCAGGGGCATGGCCGCCGCCGCTCTGTGCAGTGTCCCCGGGGACGGGGCATACTTTCTGCCGCTCCGTGCGGCGTCCCCGGGGCTGGGACATGGCCTCTGCATCTCCGTGCAACGTCCGCGGGGCCCAGGCATGGCCACCACCGCTCCGTGCAGCGTCTGCGGGACCCCACTGCTCCAGGAGTTCCCTGGCGCTCCGGGTGTCACACGTCCCCCCTGGCGCACCAGGAACTGCGCACTGCCGGTGCGCTCCAGGAGTCCCCTGGCACTTCGAGGGACCCGATGCCGGCAGGCTCGCCCCATGACGCCACTGCCCCGATTGCGGTGGCTCTCCACCCCCGTCCACGTGGTGGCCGCCCCAATAACAGCATCCTTGCCCCCCTCCCCCACGC
>PYHW01009251.1:438163-456289 GCA_013186435.1 Turdus rufiventris | reverse complement strand
TGATTCCAGTGGCTTTCCCCCCCCACAGTGCTGGGGCCACCCCGATGCCGGTGGCTTTTCCTCCCCCTGCATGGGGCCCACCCCAATTCCGGAGGCTTTCCTCCCCCCTGCACGGGGCGGCTGCCCCGATGCAGTGCAGGGGCCGCCCCAATGTCGCGCCGGGGCCGCCCCGATGCTGCATGGGGCCTGCCCCAATGCCAGCGGTTTTCCCTCCCCCCGCGCGGGGGACACCCTCATGCCGGCAGGCCCGCCCCACAGAGCCCCTCTCCCCTCACATCCCGATGTTGCTGCGGGACCACTCCCTCCTCATAGCCCGGCACAGACCCGTGGCGCCATTCCCTCCTCCCAGCCCGGCATAGCCCCGCAGGGCCACTCCCCCTCGCAGCCTGGCCCTGCTGTGGGGCCACTCCACCTCACAGCTCGCACTTCCGGGTTGGTAACTTTTGCCACTTTGTCCCTCAGATAAGGCGCACCGGACTATAAGGTGCACTTCCGGGTTCGAGGGAAAATTTTAGTCAAAAGGGTGCGCCTTATAGTCGTGAAATTAATGTACTTGGGATTTGTTGATAGATCTTGCTTGAGCACTGATGATTCGGTGGCTTCAGCAGTACAGAACAACACTCAAGTTCTTCCCTCTGTTCATGTGGTGGCACTGCTGGTTCAGAAGCCTCACAGTTCTTGTGCCATGTCTGACAACACTGTAGATATATGTAAAGTTGATTCAAACTATCTGATATGGAACTGGGCTCAGGATACATATCTTCAGGGAAGGCATACTCTGCTTTATTTTTTATAGGATAATAATTCAGGTTATCTCAACTGACTTTGAAGTAACCTGAGTCTCATTTTTTTAGGGCCAGGCATTTTTAGTCTACCAATTGTTTCTAAATGTAGATTTTCTTCTCTGTTATTTACAGTGGAATTTTTTTAGACGCACTCTTAAATGACTATTTCATTTTTCAGAGGTTTTGGCTGAATGCAAGTTTAATTTCTTGAGGGTTTTTTTTTTCCTCTATTAGCATAAAATATTAGAATAAAAGAGCAGAAGTTCTCTGTCAGAATAGCATATTTAGTTAGGAGTCAGTCATCTTCACTTGTGAAAGGAGTATTTGTTTTCTCTCTTTTATCAGTATTATAAAAGTCCAAAGGCAAGAATATAAAATAAAATTAGCAGGTTTTTTTAAGCCTGAAATTCACTTAATTGGTTTTGAAAATATATTTAAAATATTAAAAATTATAATTATATATTACAATAAGCATATGAAAGCCTAGGTTTTTACCTACAAAATTCAGTATGGGAGGTATGATATATATCCTTCCATTTTGAGACACACCACCTACCCTCCTATTTTGAGAAGATATGTGTTTTTACATGAGCTTTAAGACATATATGGATTTGCTCATCACAAATCTATAAGGATGGATTTAATTTACATTTAAAAATTTTTGGTTAGTATTATTTTTAAAATCTGTATTCAGACTCAGGTGGAAGTGTACAGATTCTGTTTAGAAACTAGGAAACTGTACAGATTGGCAAATGTTACTTCCTCTGAAAGATTTCAAATTGGTTTTAGGAGTCTGCTTTTTAATCATTACAAACAGGAAATGTAATCTCCAGCTGAATATAAATAACATACATACATAGCCAACAAAGACTCCATGACTCAGCATTAAGCTGTAAGCCTAAAAGGGTCATAAAATATGAAGCTCCCTATTAAAAAAGCTTATGCATGAAGAGAGAAACAAAATATTTGCATTGCACCTCCAGTCATTACATATTGTTTTACAGTCTGAAGGAGAAGAAAAATATGCAAAGTCATAAAAAATATCAAATTATACTCATTTTCTGAATAGATAGGCTGTTTCCTTTGATAAACTAATAAGTTTACCTAGTCTGAAATTATTTTAGTTGAGTTTCACATTTTGATACAGAATGGTGTTCACTTGTGATAGCAAGCATGTGTGTTGCACTGCTGTCAGCAGTACAGAAAGATAATGAGTATCCTTGTTTCTTTTTTGCAGACGGTTTTGGCAGTACGATGAAATAGGAAGAAAAAACTCTCTTTGTGAGTCTTAAAATAAAATATCTACTAAATTAATGACCAACATACCCTGAAAGAGTGCGACATTTTTATCAGTGTTTCTAACTCAGGAGAATTCACAATGGTTATATAGAAATATGTGTAAAAATAAATAACAGATATACTTCTAATTTTTAAATGCATGCATTTTTACATCTGTGCATGGGGATATATATTTATATACAGGTATGAAAGACAAGACTGGTTTCACAACCCGATTCAATTCATAATACAGTCTCCTTCTGGTAAGAAACTATACTATGTTAGGAAAAAAATGTACTCATAGATAGAATATTATTTTCAATGATACCTATAAAATTCCCAAACTGAAAATTAACTCTATTGGTATAAAAGCTAAGATCTGTTTCCATCCACAAAGCAAGCCAACAAATGAAAAGGAATTTATTCACTGGCTTGAGCCAAAATTCAGGCAAATAAAACTTTATTTGACTATTAGAATACTTGATCCTCTAAAGAGCAGCATAATTACTAATATAGCTAATCTCCCATCAACATCTATCTTTTAAGATAAAAGCACCACTAGTGTCTGAGATAAGACCTAAGACAAGTACCCCACTCAAAGGTTAGGTGAAATTAAGATTAGAGTCAGCAGGGTCCAGTATTTTTCACTCCCAGAAAATAAATACATCCCATACTATGGATTCAGGAAGAACTGCAGATTAACAGAGGCTCAAGGAGAAGGAACAATATAGTTTTAGATGCACCTCTTAGATGAGGGTGAAGTAATACTTCCCATTTACTTATCTGCTTAGAAAATCCAAATGTTGATGTGGAAAATCATTAAGATACAAATGTTTTTCACACAAACCTAAAGTATTATATTGTTCATGATGCAGACAGAGGATGCAGACGCAGAGACAATCAGCCGCCTCCAGTAGCCATCTGGTACACATGCACTACTTACTACTTACTGTGGTCCTGCTCCAGCTACTGATGCCGAGCTACCCATTCACATAGTCTGACAAGAAGCTGCTACTTAGCCCTTGCAGTACTAACATACACAGGAAAAGTGAGATTATGCAGAGATGTAGTTAAAAAAGAATTTAAGAAGATGGTCTGTAGTGATCACATGCAGGTCTTAGAAAAGTTAATTTACTGTCCCATTTTACATTTGACTAGCCCTTTTCATAATGCTTTTGCCTACCTACCCTTTATTCCTTCCCAGTACCCTTCTCTTGCACAGTTCTCCATCAGTTTTGACAGTCCCACTGTCAACCTCCTGTTATCCTCAGGTTTTCACCCCTGTCAGCTGCAAAACCCCTCTTGATTCAGTTCCTTCAGTCAGTGTGCTGGGCAGGTTTACTTCTTGGTTTACTTTAGGTTTGCCAATTCTAATATACAGTAATTTCATGACTATAAGGCGCACCGGATTATAAGGCGTACTCCCAGGTGTTGGCAAATTTCCAAACTTTGTCCACATATAAACTGTACCGGACTATAAGGCGCACCTTTTTTTCCCTTTTTCTTTTCTTCCCCCCCCCCTCCCCAGCGAGGATCCACGCACAACGAAGTAACAAATTAGTAACGGAATTGCATGATTGCAGGGTTTACTGGCAGGTGCTCTATTTGGAAACATTTTTCACAGATTGGCGTAGCCTTTAAACGCAGCCCCAGGCACCCTACCCATGCTGTGGGCCCCAGCACTCCTGCTTGCCCCCAACGCCAGCTGGCACGTCTTGCCTTGCCGCTTGGCCGCAGCAGCCGCCCCTCCTCATGGCTCAGCTCCCACGGCCACCGCACCTCACGGCTCACACTTCCAGTCTGGCAAATTATCAAACTTTGTCCATATATAAGGCGCACTGGATTATGAGGCGCACTTCTGGGTTTTGATCAAAATTTCAGTCAAAATGATGCACCTTACAGTCATGAAATTACTGCAGTTAATTTCTGTTGTGAGATAGGATTAGGAGCAAAAAACAAAGCAGGTCTGAAATTTAAAACGGTAAAAAGAAGGACTTTATTAACAACACAGAGAAAAAGAAATTCACAATAAGACTTTCAGACCACTCCTTCCTCCCTTCCACCTTCCACATATCTTTACAATCACAAGCAGAGACTCTTTAGTCAGTCCTTCATTTGAATAATCATTTCAGTTCACTTCAAGGAGAGGAGTTTCTTCTTGTTTTTGCTATAGGGATTTTTTCCAAGAGAAAAATAAATTTCTCTTGTGTCTTCACTTTCACAATTTGCATCCACCTTGGAAAATCTGCAAATTGTGAAAATATCCTTATATATATGATGTATATATTTAATCCTGCAAATTTTTTTGGGTAACATTAACCCTCTGTCCTTTTCCTTCAAATGTAGAATGATGCCAAAATAATTGAAAAGTTTCTACACAAATGTGAGTAGGGGCAAAGAATTGATAGAGGGAACAACTGAGCTAAAGGAAGTGTTAAGAAAAATGCACTTGGCACATACCATTTTGACAATCTCTAAAAATTTTTACATATTAGGTCTAATGCTGTGTGTCTGAAGCTTATTGTCAGCAAATATATGACTATCAAAAATAACACCCTCTGTAAATAATCTAAGCAAAATGAAAAGGGATCCTAAAGTATTTAAGGTACTTGTAAAACACAAAACAAGAGGCTTTGGTGACCAATTATACACTCTTTGTATTTAAGATACATTTTCTTCAGTTACTTCTACTTTTTTTTCTTTAAAGTGCTTACACACTTACCTTCTAGAATTCAATTTTTACCAGTAGAGACAGTAGCATTTCTAGCCTAAAGAAATGGAAGATGAAGGAATACTCCCCAATAAACTTCTTTCATGACAGCATTTCTTGCCTCTTTCATTATGTGCAAGACATCAAATGTAATCCCAGGGGGCCGAGAAGAGCAGAAGCAGGTCTTAAGATAATTGGTATCTTTTTCAAGATCTATTTATAGAGTATAGAGGAAAGATCCATTTTGGTGAATAAAAGGGTTATTGAATCATTTTAGGTCATTAGACAAGTTGATTCACTTTAAAAGGGGAAGGGTAGACCAATGGGACAGAGAAAGAGAGAAGAACTTTTCTTTTAACTCTTTTATTGTTCTTTAATGAAGCATTACGGCTTCATTTTAGAATTTCATTCAATAATAAAACCAATATGAGGAGTGAACAATATTGCAATATTTTCTTGTCTTTGCTTAAGCTTGTAATATTAATTCCAGTGTCTGGTTTTGCTCCTAGAAGTTAAAAGTACAAACAAATTCATCTGTTTTATTGAAAAGCACGTACAACAATAGATTACTCACAGTTGGCATCTTCTTGTATCATGATTCACTTTCTGGCTTGTGACTGTCTGGTGTCAGCAGTCAAAAAATACAAGATTGATTATAGAAAATACAAACTGCTAAACCCTTTATAGTATAGGAGATAATTTACATAGCATACAATATGCTAACAACAACACAAGGTAAAGTCAGAGCAAATTAATTTCCTCTGTCCCTTTAAATGTTCAAGGCCAGTAATAGACCACAAGCAAAACAGGGTATTAGCCTTATTTTAAAGACAATACTTCAGTCTCCAGTCTTCATAGAGAAGTTGTTGAAGTATAGGCTGGATAAGCAGACAATGAGATGGACCACTCCTATGAAGACAGGATGAGAGAGCTGGGGTAGGTCAGCCTGGAAAAGAGAAGGCTCTGGGGAGACTTTATTGAGACCTTCCAGTACCTAAATGGTGCTTATAAAAAAGAGGAACAGTAGCTTTTTTCATGGACAGGTACTGATAGGACAAGGGGAGACAGTTTTAAAACTACAAAAGAACAAATCAGGCTAGTTGTTAGGAAGAAATTCTGTAAACATAAGGCAGTGAGGCACTGAAATGGGTTTCCCAGGGAATTGTATGCCCTATCCATAGAAATATTCAAGGATGGGTTTGATGGGGCTCTGAGCAATCTGCTCTAGTGGTTGACATCCTTGTCCATGGAGCTAGATGATCTTATAGGTCCCTTCTTGCCCAAGCCATTCTATGATTCTGTGATGAATGATCTGGATGGTAGGGCAGAAGGTTGTGCTTCCAGCTAGAGGGATCTCAAGAGATCATTACTCGTAGTTAACCTTCTTTCAACAGGAGAGACTTTGTATGGAATTGAACTATTTCTTTGTATACATTTATCAGAAAGGAACATTTAGAGGGTGATTTTAACAGGTATAATGTAAGAAAATTGCTTCAGCAGCTAAGTAGCATAACTCTGATTGCTACAATACTATTCTTTGAGAAGGAAGTATTGATACACCATTAAAGAGGAGAAGACATTACTAACACCTCCAAGACTGACATGCCATTGGTAGATACTCCCACATTGAAAGGAATCTTTTGCCATCTCATAAGAGTGCTTATAGAAAAGTAAGAAATTTGTACCAGCATAATTGCCAAAGCTGTTAATTTCCTAATATAGATCTTGAACAAGATCCTAATCACCACTTATTTCTATGCAAATGATAAAAGGAGTTATGAATCATTTTAGTAAAAAACAGACTTAGTCACTCTCTGCTAGGTTTTCATCAGTAACAATTTACTCATCCCATTAGTCAATGATTTCTCCTCTCTCTCTCTCTCTCTCATATATTCTGAGTTTCCTTAATTCTTCAGAAGTAGTCTCTTCTAAATACTCATACCATGATGATTTCTCATCTCCCAAATATGTAGTGGTCCTATTGCAGTTATATATTAATGCAAAGGCAAGCTGAGTGGCTGGTGAAGACAAATGAAAAAGTACTTTTGACTTTCACTGTACCTGAGATTAGCCTAACTCACAGTGTAAAGGAACAGAACTCCAAGCATCTGCACAGGATAGAGTATCATATTTTGAATATGATTCAGAATTAATTCAAGATTCTAATTTCTAACATTCCAGTCTGTATGCAGTACTGCAGTGGGAGTCTCAGGAGAGAAGTGCAGAGGGAAAGAATCACCTCTCTTGACTTGCTGCCCATGCTGCTTTGGATGTGGCCCAGGATGTGGTTGGCTTTCTGGACTGCAAGTGCACATTTTTGAGTCATGTTGGGCTTCTCATCCACTCACACTCCCATGTTCTCAGCTTGAGTTATCACTGCTGAGCACTTATAATTGGAATTACCCCTTCAAGGAGACTCTCACCCCACCAAATCCAACCATGAAACTAGCACTGCCTTGCTCATGGTGGTACCCACCACCCAGTTCTCCAGAATATCTAACTCTCCAGATACTAGCACACTTACTGGAGTACCATGCCCCAACACCCCCACAGTGTGGTGGGTTTCAGCAGTTCTCAGTCCCTTCTGGGGTCAGGCACTGAGGGTGTTGCACACCCATCTGTTGGATGGATAGAAGAATAATAAAACTAGGGCTAGACAAAATAATTTTTTTTTAACATTTTGGATATGATTGGGGTAACCCAGGGAGCTCCTGACTCTGCTTTCACTGAATGCTCAGGATTAATGAAATTCAGATTCTGTTAATCTTATTCTGAGTCCAGCTTTGCCAGCACAGGTTTATGCGGTGGCACCTGCAGCCTAGTCCACATCCACCCACAGCAGCTCTGAAAGTACACTGTTCCACAGGAACCCCAGCTCCACTGTACCTTAGCACAACCACCTCAACAGGCCCCCAGTACCTCTCTCCACTGGACCAACTCCTCCAGTGTGTGTGGCTCTCAGTTCCACTCAGACAGCTTCTGGGTCTATTGGGAGGTGTAGATGATCTTCAGGAGCAGAGAATCATTGTCTACAGCCATGTCTGGGAGGCTGCTGGGGTGCACCTCCACATCACTGGGCTCTGTGTTCTGTTCTTGGTGTTTCCAGCAAGTGTCCCTGCTCTGGGTCTGTTTCTGACAGAAGCTCCGGTGAGGGTCCTAGTGAAAAGCCATCCCTAACTTCATTACTGTCCTCAGGCCACCCTTGCAGTACTGGCATTGTTCCATGTGGTTGCCAATGATCAGGTCAATGATGGCATGGGGCCAGAAGAAGGAGGCTGTGGAAATGGAGCTGTGTGATGACATATAGATCCTCAAGACTCCAAGGGATGGGAGGTCAGTGGGCTCCTGCCTGGAGAGACACTTTCAAGAGAGGACAGCCTCTGTCATAGACCTGAGTTATTGCTGCCATGAAGTGTTGGCCGTTCATGGGGTGCTGGGTGCCAGGGTGAGTGGCCCTGGCACCTCACCACTCTGCTCCTGTTTATGGGCTTTTGCCATGCTTCTGCAGCACTTCCAGTGCTCTGCAAAACCCACAGGACATGGGTAAGAGGGGAGCAGCTTCTGGGCCAACCCTGCAGCTCCTCATGCCTCTTTACACCACATCATGCAATACCATTCCTTGCAAGCCCCAAGCAGCCCAAGTCCCACTCTGCAGGGCCATGCAGTCGCCACTGACCAATAAACACTTGGATTGCAACTATGCATTGAGCCAGTGGATCTCCAACAGGTGCACCAGGAATGTAATCAGCCATGACAGGGATGTTGGAGCACTTCATGGCACCAGTTCTAGCACAGCTCCAGTGCTCTGTGCCACCAGCACAGACTGATGATGAGGATCTCCACTGGACCCTGGGCTCCCCAGTGATAGGTCTCTCCACATGACTGGAGTGGCAAAGGTCAAGGTTGCAGCCTGTGAAAAGACACTGAACTGCTGTGTCCACTTGATACAAGCCACTATGACACCTGTGTGATCTGGTTTTTGGATCATCTAAAAGTTCAGAAAGAAGTTTTATGTGCAAATCATTAGTGTTCTCTATTTTTCTGTGAATGATTAAAATGGAGTATTCTACCACTGACAAAAGCTTCACTGTGTGCTGTGTCCTGATCACAGATTGAAGACACATTTGATGTTGCACAGCTTGATATTCCCAGCATTTGAGAGAATTGAGATTACTCTTTCTATGTAGTGTTATCTTTAATAAACGGTATTTGAGTTGATACTTTGCAGAGTCTGAGTGCCTTTCTTACTGGAATCATAACAAAGCAGCAAATTCTGGTGCAAAACAGATGCTAAGATGCTGCTCAAAGCTGATAAACTGCAAGCTGCAGTGCCTTTGGAGGAAAGACAGGTTGCAGTTGCAGCTAAGTTGCATCAGCAAGTCTCCAGTAATGAAAAAAATCAGTAGCCTAGAGGGAAAATTAAACTTGTAAGAGAAATTCTACTCTTCTAAACATGGGTATAAATACACGCTGATTATAAATAGCAAATGGAAATTGGAAGAGTAAAAATGTAAATACTTTGTATATGCATGTAAGCAGAACATCAGACTAAAGTTTTGGTGTTGTAATCTCTAATGCAGAGCCTTCCCTGAGTCTGACTCCTTTAAACAGGTTAAATGTTAGCAAGGTACTAGCTGGGAAAGAAATCTGTGATCAAATTAATATAAATGCAAACTTATGAGCCTTTTGGAATTATATGCAAACACTGCTATGCATTTGTTAGAAATACTACAATAATGCCACTGTAAACTGGAAGCAAGAAATCTGTAGTAGTTTTATCACTACAAATTATAGTAAGAAAAGTGTACTCCTTCTCTCCAGAAAAAAAGACAACTTAAAACCAGTATTCATATTCTGTATTGTTGATTTATGTCAAACTAAGAAATTGCTTTTTCTGTCTATTGCACCCTCATTATCCCTACAGGAGAGGCATCACCTTACAGAGATTTATGGCAAGGGGGCGCCAAGAAAATTATTCCCTTTCTACTCTTTCACCCCAAGACATTTCCCATTCCATGACGCAAAATGAAACTAAGCATATATGAAAAATTTCTTGCTACGGGTTGTTCTCACTGAATGGACTGAAGAGATCTTTCTGTATGTATTCTGCCCTTTTCAAAAAATGGAAGTGTTCTGTATGCAACATTTTCCATAGAGCTTCAAAACATAAAGTGCCAGGCAGAATCTGGCCATAGTTATTTATTAAGTGGCACTTTATATTTTAAGTGGCAGAGGAACATCAGCTAGACCAGATATTAATTAATATGCTTTGTCCAAAACATACAAATATCAAATAATAATTAAATCTTGACTGTGAAGAATTTTGGCACTGCTTCTCTTGCTAAGAGACTGAGTCTCTTGTTACCCATGATGATCATATGAACATTAATATTTAAGAATTTTGGAGATATATTGGAGCAGAAGCAGGAAATGCATAAAGATGGCAGAAATATCTAACCTAAACTCTCTCTTTCAGAAATATTTTTTATTCCTTCTGGTGAGAAGGAGAAGATAATTTTCATTTTCTCAGACAAAGAGCCACAGTCTTCATTTTCTACATTTTACACTCAGGTACTTCAAAACTGAGTGAGAAAATAGAAAAGGTTTTTTGTTACATTCACTTCCCTAAACTATTAAGTGCTAAGATATTAAGATATGTAATGCTGTTGTTTGTTTAAGATACGTATCTGAGTCAGATGTTTGGATTATATTTTTTCCCACTCCTTAAGTGAGTAGGTATGGGGTGTAAGCAAAAGCTTCAGGAAGAAAATAAAAATTTTAACATTTATACATAATAAATTCATTACATCTCAAGTATGTGTACACATTAAAAATTAATTATTTTCTATCCTATGAAACTAAAAATGGTAATTAAGACTACATTTTCTTTCTATTGAACTGACAGCTTTTAATACGCATTTGTGAATATACAAATATATATATATATATATATATATATATATATATATATACACATATATATAATACACACACACATATATATACACACACATGTGTAGATACAGTAATTTCACGATTGTAAGACACACCATTTTGACTAAAATCTTGATCCCAGATCCCACCCCAGAAATGCAACTTACACTCAGGAGCGGCTAATATGTGCAGAATTTTCTGAAATTTCCAACCCCGGAAGAGCAGGCTGAGGTACCAAGCCGAGCACCTGCCAGTAAAACCCAGGATTGCACGATTATTACAAATTGGTTACTCTGTTGCACAGCAGGTGGAGGCAGACTCTGTGCTGGCAGCGCGGGGGGGGAGGCAGGGGGCTCTGTGCTCACCTCCCACTGGCGCCATGGGAGCGGGCGGGGGGGCTCTGTGCCTGCCTTCCGCCATGGGGCTGCACCAGAATGGGGTGAGTGAGCCCGGAAGCAGTGGCGGCCGGCCCCGAGTGGCCCCACTGAGCAGCAGCACTGAGCTGGGCCACCTGGCCCCATCGGAAGCCCCGAACGGGCCAAGCCCGCATGGCCCCGAACTGAGCCAGTAAACCCTGCCATCCCGCGATTCTGTTACTAATTGGCAACTTTGTTGCATGTGGGTCCTCGCTACAAACGACAGAGCAGTTTATAATCCGGTGCGGCTTGTAATTGTGGAATTACTGTACATATATATATAAAAATATATATATGTATATATATACACACATTGTCTTTTTCACTATATATACATAAAGACAATGTTTTCATGAAGATGCTCTTGAAAGCTAGAGATACAGATGGAATTACTGAAACTCCCTTGAAAATACATCAAATTTTCAACAGAAATTATTTTACATAAAGTAAATGACTTTTCATGTCACATTTTTTTCCTCCAGATTTTTTTCTTTTTATGCTTTCAACTAAGATTTGTAACAATCAAAAAATCAAAATATTTCTTAATTTTTTATTTTGCATTTTCTTTTGGATATAGTTACTTTCAAACTCCTTAGACTATTCCCTGCAAATTAAGAACAGTTAATAAGTGACTGAAGGGAAGCTGCCAGTTTAAATGTTATTTAACACAATAGCATGTTACAGTGCTGCTGCAGAAATGAACTTGCAATTACTTATTGTTAGGACAGTATATCTTATAGTTTGTCTTTTAAATACTAGGCTTTTGTGACTCTTCAGTTAACTACCTAAACTGAACTTGATAAAAATTAACTGAAACTGATTACTTAATTTCAAAAATATGAAAAATGATGTGGATATTCTTAGTTGTCCCCATTTATAGGACCTCTCTCAGACTTATAGAGACTGAGTTTGTATTTCTGGTTCTTTCAGTTAAAATTTTTGCAGTGTTTAGATGAGCTTGACAAATTAGAGGTCAAGAACTGATGAGACTGTTGGACTATGGATACATCAGCGTATAGACAGCAGCAATGGAAAAAATCTATACAAGTTCTCTATAAGATGATGGTCTGTTTTAGCACAGCTGCAAATAGATACACCTGACAATGAATCACAGGTTCTGCAACAGACTACAAAGCAATGTTAAGAAATTAATAAATGCAGAAATAATTCTTCACTTGCCAGATTTTCTGTCACTCTCAGTGACAATCTTAAAATGAAGAATTGCAGACATATTTTACTTTAGTGTAATACCACTCTTTGTACAATAAATAACAAATTCTGCCTATTCTATCCTGCCCATTTAATAAACACTTACAAATGTGTTTGTAAAGATATAAGATTTGGTTGAAATGACTCTTGAATTGTATTGCTTGATACTTAAGTATGGAAACAGCATGGAAACTTACTACAGTGTAATGGACGATGAATTTCTAATGTGCTGCAGGGCACAATATAGGCATTAGAAATGTTTTACCACTGTAAATTGTGCTCTATATTGTACAACAAAGCTTGGATGCTGCTAGATTTACTCTTTTGTTAAAGAAGTATAGTGCCTGACTGATATCTGTACTTTTCTATTATTAAAGAATTGCTCTGTGTGTTGGGAACAAATGACAGTTTAATATGCATGTTCAGTAAAAAAGAAAAGAATACTTGAGGTTCTAGATGATGGCATAGATTAATGTTCCAGGAAACCATTGCATAATAAAATATGATAACATTGGGTGAGCTACTTAAGCAAAAGTCCTAATCAGGAAAAAGACAATTTACTTATTTTTCTTCTAAATAGAGGCTTATTCTTCAGAAAATTTGGTAGCTATGTCAGTCATAAGTTTAAAATTCTGTGAGTTGTAATTTGGGGTGAATCCAACTCTAGCCTTTAGCAGGTTTCTTGTGCCATGGAAGTAAGTAGACTAAGTTCAACAGATTTCACAGGAAGTGAAATTGCAAAGACCCCAGAATGAGGCACCGCATGCAGCCTGACAGTGGACAAATAGCAGAACAGTGGTACTGGAAAGCAAAAATTTAGTAAGATAAATTAATTCATAAATTGTGAACCAGGACTAATGGAATTAGCTTTATTTGCACTATCTTCTTTTACAATGTGGAATCCTTAAAACAAAGTCTTAACTGTGGCTGCAGAGTGGATGGCAGGATGCTTTTGCATTCATTTCAGAAGTAGCCTCTTCTTGGAAAAAAGAAACAAAACAAACAAAAAAAACAAAAGGCAGAGTTATGTACAGAAAATATACCTAATTTTTACAAAAAGTTTGCAAAATGGTTGCAAAATCAGATATTTTTTCTCAGGCTGAATTTTTTTTGATCTGAGTTATTGCTTATGCTACATAGAGATATTTTCCTAGCTGAAAAAGGATCCAGTTTGTTCATTGTATCAGATTACAGTGAAAGTGCATAGAAATTGGTGAGCCCTGTTTTCTAAATTACAGCATTTTAAAACCCACCAAGCCAACTAGACTTCAAGTAGTGTTTGGATTAGGCTCTCAGAAACAGTGTGATTTTTGGGGTTGTTCTGTGCAGTGCCAAGAGTTAGACTTCCTTTGATATTCCTTTAAATTCAGGATATTCTGTAATTTTATGATCCTATAAAATTATTTTAAACATTACAAAATACATTAAATTACAGTAATTTCACGACCATAAGACACACCGGACTATAAGGCGCACCCCCGGAGAGTCACAATTTTTGTAGCTCAGATAAGGTGCACCGGACTATAAGGCGCACTATTTTTTTGCAGCGAGGAGCTGTGCAGCGCGCAACAAACTAGAGAATTACTGGCAGGTTCTCAATTTGCAAAGCTTTTTGCTGCTTTTTCGACACTTTTTCGCGGCAACTTTTTGCCTCTTTTTACCGCTGTTTTTCGCCGCTTTTTTGCCTCTTTTCGCGGCAATTTTTCAACGCTTTTCAGCGGCTTTTCAGGGCAATTTTTCGATGCTTTTTTGCGGCAATTTTTCACTGCTTTTCGGTGGCTTGTCGCCGCGATTTTTCTCCGCTTTTTTGCGGCGATTTTTCACCACTTTTTGGCGGCTTTTCGTGCTGATTTTTTTCCGCTTTTTCACGGCACTTTCTCACCGCTTCTCGGTGCTTTCCTGCGGCGCTTCTTGGCACTTCCCCGTGGTTGGGCCGCTTCCCCCCGCTTCTCCCTGCCCAGCAGCCATGCCGGTTCTTGGGTTCCCCCACCCAGCAGCCGCGGCTCCAGCAGTTTCTGACTGCCCCCCGCATGGCCACAGCTCCCGCGGGTCCTGGCTCAGTTTGCAGACCGCACTTCCAGGTTCGCAATTTTCCGAACTTTGTAGATCAGATAAGGCACACCGGACTATAAGGTGCACTTCCGGGTTTGAGGGAAAATTTTAGTCAAAAGGGTGCACCTTATAGTCGTGAAATTATTGTACATTTAAACATTAAAATACATTACCACAATTCTTGGTTAGATGAAAATTATTATACTTCTGTGCAAGTTCACCTTCTACCAAATGGTTATGACTGTTGAAGTTTAAACCATTGTTAAATTAGGCAGCATGTACAAAAATAGACAGACCTATCTGATCTCTGGATAAATGGTACATTAACAGAAGAATAATTTGATTCAAATTAATGAATTGGTCTTTGGTTCTTATTTTACTTTGATTGGTTTATTGATTTCCTGTTTCAAATTGACTGCATTTTTTTAAACCTCTCAATAACCTCAAAATTACATTTATGCTGATTCTTGCTGCATAGTGCCTACCTTTCACGTAGACTATGTATAGTAACAGAAGGAAAAGAAAGAATATTCGTTAATGCCTTTGAGAATGTGGTATTTTTGTAAATGTCATTTTGCTGCCAGTGAATTAGCAGTTTTCTAGCACTGAAGTACCATTTCTTAAGTTAACACATAAATGTGATTTACACACAGTGGAGATTCAACAATGTGAGTGATAAGACAATGCTTCCCTAAGCATGGAATGAAGAGAATGCATTTCTACTAGCATGTAGAAGAAAATAATTACTACAGAAAACTTGAAAATCATGATGTTTAGGTGTTACAGGTGGCATACATTAGAAAAAATGTATTCAAAGTAAGTCCTAAAAACAACATTTAGTGGAAAGTGATGCATAAAAGGTGGGAACCAGTCTATGATTTTGGTACAATTCACCTCCAAAAATTAAAATTAAATTATGTAGACTGTCTCTGCAGAGTCTCTGCAGAGTCATTAAACAGAAAGATTTTTTTTTTTTTTTTTTTTGTTACATTAAAAGTAAGCAGCTGAATTTAACGAAGATAAAGTATGCTTTTGTCCTGGCAAAATGATGTAAATGTAACATCATATATGTCTGAACAGAAATATCGTTGGTAACCATGCCCAGTAGAAAGATAAAGAATGAAATATTTTATTATCTTCTTCTCCACTGCCAACTCCTCTTCCCTCCTCCTTGGAGCAAGTTAAGTTTTCTTTGTTCAGAAGGTCACATTTTTTAGGTTAATTATACTAAAGTGGGACTTTAGGTTAAGGCAAGGTTGACCATTATACAGCTGTAGAGCATTATCTTGGTAAAGATAATCTGAATAAAATTTTATTGTGTATTTTTCTGATTTCAGTTGAAAGGAAGTGAGAGAATTAATGTATGTAACAGAAATAAAGTCCAAAAATATTACTGTAGCAGTTCCTTAACTATTAAAAAACTATAATATGTGAAGCAGCACCAGCCAGACTAAGATAGATCACTTCTGTGCCACCTGCAGTGCTAGGTGACTTTTTCAACAAAAATCCTATATATCCATTTAGAAGTTATATTAGGTAAACAAAGCCCAAGAGACAATAATTACTTTTTTTTTAAAGCTCTTATATGCAAAATTAGTAAAATACTCATCCTACTTCATTAAAGGCAGAGTTGAAAAATGGTAATATTTCACTTTTCAAGTTCAAAAAAAGATGGTCCTTATCACAATTGTCAGACATTTCTAAATTTCTTTCACAGCACAATATGAGATCGAAGACACCACGAGGAGCAGCCTTCTCTACAAAGTCAACATGCCTATAAATTGGAACAAAAGTTTTTCAGGTCTGTATAATTGAACTCATGGGACTTGGAAAGAAAAAAGTTGTACAAAATAATGGGGATATTTGTTGAATGCTTATGGTATACTTTGAAAAGGGTTTAGACCTCTTAATGTCTCCTGTAACAGCTACTTTCTTGGGTTACTCCTAAGTTCTTTTTGAATTTTGCCTTTATATTCAGAAGCTTATTTTCATAATGAACAGAAGTGTCCCTAAATATTGGTCTAAAGTACTGCACATATTTGCTATTTTGAGTACCGCTTTTTTGTCAGGACATCGTCTCATAAAAACTCTGAAGGTCACTTGATGTGCTTTTTAATTTAAATAGCCATGAGTTTACTCCATCAGGCATCTCTTTAAGCTTTAAAGTTAAAACATTCACTGCTTCTTTTACTGAATTTGATGGGTGAGAAACAGCAAAGTCATCCAGTAGCTACTAAGACAAATATTTTTGTAGTTTGACTGTTTTATGTACTTTTATCGATTCCATTTATTCTTAAAAATATTGACTCAATTTTACAGCCTGATAACACTTAGACATTTTCTAGTGTAAACCCAAGCCTAGTTGGCTGCTACATATGCACTTTATTTATAATGTGGAAATTGTTTGTGTTCATGTAAATTTTACAAAATTTAGTAAGCTCTTTCAGTGCTGTAATATCAATGTCAATAATGAAGTTTACCAGTAAATTAAGAAATTGAAGTTTATTAGTAAATTAAGAAATTAAGCCCATGCAATATATTGAGCTTTGAATTATGCCTATAGCCACTGTAAATTGAATAAAATAGATCAGTAGCTGGAATCACTGCTGGAAATCTTCTCAACTTTGTTACTAATTAACATTATAGCAGAGTGTTCAGCCTTCTGCATTTAAAAGGCTGACCTTCTGCCCTTTAAAGCTAATAAGGATGAGAAGAAATTAATTATAATTATCCTTTTTTCCCTTTTATTATCTTTTGTGCTAATGCAAAATGATTGGTGTAATTTATGTGAATATTTTGCATTTTGTTGCTAAATTTTTGTAAATCTTGGTCTAAACTAGCCTGTGGGAGGAGTGGTTTCAGGAAACTGTCTGACTTTCACTGTTATCTTTAGACAGCCCTCCTTAGAAACTTACCCTGAGGATAATTATGGCATGCCCTATTTCACCTCACCAGCACATCCACAGCAAAATAAACTTTCTTATTCCTCCTATAAATGTGGAAAATGAAGTTTAACAGAAAGAAATTAAATGTAGTAACATAATCATGAAATGAAATAACATGTACTAAATTTATATCATTTTTTTAAAGTCATTGAAATATGAATTTGAGATTAATATTATCTTTCCTGCACAATTCTTTTAGGTTTTCTCATTAAAATTCATGTACCAATTAATCTGGTAGTTAACCTTCCTCTCTTGTCATGCTGTGATCTCAGAATGTGACTGCATTTTCAAATTTTAGTTCAAGATGTCACTATTGATATCATTGTATGTTTTGTACTCTGTGAGTTTATTTATATGTAGAAATTTAAATCATACAATTTAATTATTATTTAAATTAGCAAGAAAGATGTTTGCACTTAAATATTTTATTTTGGTCTTATTTTACATTAACGCATTTTAGTCAGTTTCTAAAAGCAAAGTAGAGCTTCCACTTATTAAGAATTTAGGATAGAATGGCTACTGAAATAGTATTTGTACTGCATTTAGTGGGAATTTTCAAATGCAGTAAATTATTTCTTAGTATAATAAGAAATACTGAGAATTATGTAACGATTTTATATCTTTAAAATATAAGTACAAAAATATAGACAGATATAGATATAGATATAGATATAAATTAGATATGGATATGGATATGGATATGGATATGGATATAGATATAGATATAGATATAGATATAGATATAGATATAGATATAGATATAGATATAGATATAGATATAGATATAGATATAGATA
>PYHW01009251.1:378186-395528 GCA_013186435.1 Turdus rufiventris | reverse complement strand
AGGAAAAAAAGAAAAAAAATTACCGCGCCGGGAAAGCTAGGCAGCAGGCAGAGCGGGCAGGGCAGGCAGAGCACAGCAGAGCGCGGGAGCGCGGGCAGAGCGGGGCAGGGCGGGCGGAGCGCGGATACAGCGCGGGCAGAGCGCACAGAGCGCAGAGAGCGCGGGCACAGCGGGGCAGGGCAGGCGGAGCGCTCGCTGCCGAGCGGCCTCGCCGCCCAGCGCCCTCGCCGCCCAGCGCCGCCCCACGGCCCGCCCGGTGCCACCTGCCACCGCCAGGGGCGTGCAGCACCGCGCCGGCAGCGCGGAGAGCCGGGCGGGCTGCCCGCGCAGCCCCGAGTGCCTCTGTGGCAGCGGCGGGAGAGCCTCGCTGCTGCTCCTCAGGGCTCGCCGCTGCCAGCGTGAGGAGCAGATCCGGAGGTGTGCGTGCGTGTGCCAGGAGATGCGGAGCGCGTTTGGCTGAGGTGTCTGGCCTGGGAAGCTCTGCAAAAAAGAGGCGGAGAGAGGCGGTGGGAAAGAGGCAGGAGCAGAACTGAAGTACAGCACAGCTGTCTCCGAATACTCTGGTTCTTTTGGGTGCCTCAATGAATGTGAACATGGATTCTGTCACTGAAATATTCTTGAAGCTGCTCGTTCTCCTGTCTGTTCATGACCAGCTCATGGCAGTGGCAGGGAATAAATGTGAGTATTGCATATGATTTAAAACTCAATCCAGAGTGTGTTGAAAACTTCTGGAATTTTTTTTTCACTGAGAATAAATATAATTTTTGAGACAAACATTTATGCTTTGAAGTCATGACAGCAAGCTCCAAGTCTGAAAATGTTCTAAACTCTTCTATAGATTTTTGTTATGATTCTGTGTACAAATGTTGTTTAAAAAGCTTGCTATATTTGAGTATCTGAAAGCAGCATTTTGCTCAGAGATGAATGTTCAGCTGTATTTTCATTTTTGTTTTCTCTTTTGAAGTGCAGTATTTTCCAAGGAATTGTGTCTTACATAGATATTACTGGCAGACTTCTATTGTGGAATGCTTCTATTGTGTAGTGGGTTTTAGCATTTGAAAATTTTGAAAGCTGGTATCTGCATATCCTGGATTAAGCTGGCACTCAACTTAAATGGCAGTCGCAGCGCAATTCAAAAGCAGTAGAAATGTATGTAACAGGGAAAAATGTGGATACCAAGACTTTAAGGTCTCTGCATTGATTGCTTAGGGAGTGTTGTTCATGCATGACTACAGAAGAGAATGCTAACAGTTACAACAGAAAGTTATTTTTTTTAATGAGTTAGCCAGTGGAGTAGTATCCCAAAATAAAGACTGTGATTACACTTTTAAGGGCAATCTGCTCTCTAGGAGGCAAATCAGATATATTAATATAAATATATATGTATGGATAGATATATAGAGAGACACACATATATATATATATGTATCTGAAAATCTCTGTTTCCAGTGTTGAATTAGGTTAATTATCTTTAAATTAAGAAAGAAAAGACCTTACAAAGAATTTATTTTTTAGGGATTTTATAATTCAGTAATAGAACTGAGTTATTCTTGTTCCATTTGATTCAGTGTTAAAAAGCTCAAGGATTTCATTTTGTGTTCTGTGGTAGTGCAGTAGCCTAAATGCCAGATGCTCATAACGTGAACTGAACATATTTTCTCCCCTTCCTGTTAAGGCACTGATTGCGCATCACAGGAATGGGAAAGGCTGAAGTAATGCTTCTGTGGGAAGAAAGTGCATGCCAAAGCAGTGAGGAATGTTCAGGAATAACCTTACAGCCCAGTGGCAGGGGACAGCTCCCTGGAAACATTTGAGCAATGGCAGAGAAGTTTGAAGTGCTCAATGGATCTATAGCCTAGGGTTTTGCATATGGATGGTTTGTAAACTAAACATGCTCCCATGAGCCAGACATTCACACTGCAGCACCGAAATGATCTTGTGCTGTCATTCAGTAATGATATCTCATTTGATACTCAAGTGCATAGTGTAGCCCTAAACATGAATACTAAGTTCCTCTTGTTAAACACCCTGCTGCAATCCAGTCACAGCTTTAATTCTCTTCATCATTCGGTATTGTACAGTTTATGAATACATCCATTTTCACAAGACCATGATAATTGAACTGCACATTAATGGCATTTGGCACTATGCACGAAACTAAATCAGTTGCTTCCAGGGAGGCATATTAAAACCATTGCAAAGAGTACTTGCATCACACAGCAAAGCAGTAAAGCACTAGAGGTCACTCTTACAATTTAGGAAGCAAGGTTTGAGGAACAGGCTCAAGCTCCTTTCCAATATAGAAATCTGAAGGATAAAACAAATCAAGTATAAACTACTGTCTTGTTCAGACACATCTCAAAAACAGGGCAAAATCCTGTGTCAAATGGTTGAATTGAATGAATAGATTTTTTTCACGGATATGCTACTATTTATAAATGCCAAGTATTTTTATTTAGGAATAAAACCTAACTACTCTAACTACTTATGTCAAAACATTAATCTGAATTGACAATACAAGAACTCTGCCCATGCTACAGGCAAGATATTATTAAGAAAAGAATAAATTAAATTATTTAAATTAAACAATGAACAGTAACCTATGAAAAGAACTTGGCCAGCCTAACACATATTGTTCATTTTCAATATCTAATCTGGAAGAAAATCCCTTTATATATTGTTTTGAAAATGCAAATTTCTGTAGAGCAGATAGTTTGTTTCAGAAGTGGCAGTTTATATCACAAGTATTATGGTATTAATTTCATTAGTGTGTTGCAATTTAAAAAGTTATCTTAGGAGAAAAGGTTTTTCATAATTACTGATTATGGTGGATCCATGCAGGAGCCATTATCTACCTATTTGAACTTACTTTACTTCTTTCTTCTTGTGATGTTAATCAGGAATTGAAATCCTTTTCAGTAGGTGCTTCTATTATTTGCATTCATGTAGTTAAACGCATTTACAAAACTAGGAAAAATTTGATTTTCTTGAATGAATTTTGATGGCTATATTTTCTAGTAGGCTGCCAATCATCAAAGACAATATGCTGGATCTTTAATTTTTCCTCTATATTAATACATTTTTCTTGTTTTAATTTTATGGCTCTTTTTTAGTAATAGATACTTAAGTTTTGCTTTGCCTTTTAGGCTAGCGGCCAGTAAGAAAAGACAAAATGAAAATGTCATCATGAAGCATCATTGGTAACATTTCTAAGTCACTTGTCCAAAGAAAATTCCTTAGATCAAAAATTGATGTGTTCAAAATTATTTGTTTTAAAGAAATTGCAATATTCCTCTTTTGAGTGAAATTATTTTAAAGTTCTTAGGTGATTGGAAGCTAAGAGACCTTGTAATGTAAAACACGAAATTTTATTTCTAGGGTCTTATTTTGTGTTTGTTTGTTCCTCTGAAAATTAACACTGACACTACCAACCAAGACAAGTAATAATTGGACCTGAAATTTCAAATATTTTAAAAGTTCTGTGCTGCTTAGAGCTTTCCAATACTTTTTTTCATCCCAGAGAATTGCACTTCCAGTGTAGTTGAAAGAAGTTTGAAGTGCACAGCCTTAGTAAGTAATTGTATAAGGTCAAGTGTGAGTTTTCAATGGGATTGAAATGGAAGATTACTTACAAAGCAAGTACTGCTGTAAGTTTTTTCTACTGGAGCTATGTGACATTTTTATTTTATTGGTAACTGTCTCTACTGTTGTAAATCAGCAAGTTACTAAATCATCACTTGAGAGCCTGCCAGAAATTGGTACTCCAGTAGGTGCAGGGTATTGGTTTTTTTTGAACTCTCTAAAGCTTAAGTGTTGCAGAAAACATAATTAAACCCTCTATACACATCAAGTCAGCTGTGACCGAAAATTATTAAGGGAAATTGTTACAATGGATGGAAATAAAGAGGAATTGGGGAGTTTCCATGCAAATTCTCACTTCTGCATACCTACTTTTCTGTGTTAAAACTCCTCAGTTTTACAGAAGGTTTTGTGAATTCAGATTTTCACACGTGTCCTGTGATGATCACAATTTCTACAAACACACAAATGTTTATTATTATTATTATTATTATTATTATTATTATTATTATTATTATTTCTACTACTGCTACTATGATTGCTGTTGATTTTATTTTCTATAACAGGAATTTCTCATTTATGCTAGGTCAGAAGACCTCTCTAAAGCTGACTGAAAATGACTGTTAATGAAACTGAAGTTTTCAAATAGAGGACTGAGTGAACACCATACCTTGATTATTCCATCAGATGCAAGTCATTGTACAAGTATTGTCCCCTGGGAAGGGATTACTTGCTACAAGGAAAACATTGTATATTAATTTTGAAATTAATACCAATCTGATGTTAATAATTGGTACCAAACAGTTCCATAGGCTCACTGACAATTATATAGAATCACATAAAAGTAAACTTAAGTGCTGTTTATAAAAACCAGTATAATTTAAAATGTACTTCTTTTCCTGTTAGTTTGTGTTTGATGTGATTGAGGGGAGGAGAAAGTAGTCACTTCCTTAATTTTCTTTTAGCCTCATTAATATTTATTTTCCATTTATTATCATCTATCTCTGCTATGAGAGAGCAATGGAGCTCTCATCAGAGATCAGGCCATCTCTGGGCAATTATTTACATGAATAAAACATTACAGACATCTCTGATATATTTGGCATGTTGTTTGTACAGTAACATCAAAAACTTTTATCAACATGAAATCTAAACTAATACCAGAAAAAAATTCATCAATCTCTTTTTTGGGACTTTAAAGGCTTAGAATTCACAGAAAAGCCTTGGATTGATTGCACTGAGTATAATCAACGATTCACATCCCATTACTCTATGGTTTAAAATTCCCATGAATATACTTTTCCCTGAGCCCAGTCAGTTGGATGGATGGAGCAAAGTTGGTCATGACTGGAGAAGTCATGGTTGAAGGAAAGTGAAAGACAAGTAATGACATTCTCAAAGATAGAATGATGATAGAATCAACCACAAGAAGAAAATGAAATAGGTTATGTGTTAATTATTTACTACATTTGCTGTGTAGATTAGGACGTACTGTATTTTTATTAAATGGCAGTCAAAAGGTCCAAAGGAAGTAACTTCTTCATGTCTTCGTAAATATTCAGACATGGCCATTCTGCTTTCTTTCTTTCTTTCTTTCCTGCATAAGAGTACATAAGCTTACATCTGTGTTCATCCACAAGAAAATAAACTTTTGACTAAGATGATTTGCCAAAGTCTCACAAAATTATGCATGCTTCTGTCATAGTATCAAGTTAAATATTCTTCCCAGACATTTCTCTGTGGCATTAGATATAATCCACAAATAGTTTGTCCTACATTTATATGTCTCTGATGTTTTAACCCCAGCCATCAACCAAGCCCAACACAGCCACTCAGTGATTCCACCAACAGTGTGTGAAGATGAAGAAAGGTAAAAGGTAGAAAACTTGTGGATTGAGAAAAGTTGAACTTGATGACCCTCGCAGGTCTTTTCCAACTTAGAATGTTCTGAAATTCTGTAATTTTGTGGATAGAAAAAGCAAAAACCATATACCCAAGCAACGAAAAACAAGGAATGATTTCACCACTTCCCGTGGGCAGGTAGAGGTGTTCAGCTGTCTTCAGGACAGCAGGGCCCCATCACAGATAACAGTGACTTGGAAAGACAAATGACATCCCTCCAAATTTCTCCCCCGCCTTTCCTCCCCCTTCCCCTAGGTTTTATATGCTGAGCATGATATAGTCTGGGGTGTCAGGTTGGTCAGTTTGGATCACCTGTCCTGGCTGTACCTTCTCCAGCCTCCCAATTTCCTTGTAGTTGTGGCAGTGCAAAAAGCAGAAAAGATTTTGGATCTCTGTGATCCCTGCTCAGCAAAACCAAAAAATATCTGTTATCTTTCCTATGTTCAGCGCAACCCCAAAACATGGCCCTTTACTTGACACTGTGAAGGAAATTAACTCTACCCCACCCGAAACCTACACAGTATTTCATATGATGTACTTGCCAGTACTCTGTCTACTGATTCATTTTCTGAAAAAAACCTTCAATCTCACCTTCTAACAAGTTTAGCAGAGAAAAAATAGGCCAAATATTCCCCCATCCCTTCTCAATCCTGCTACCTCCCCACTCCAAAAAAGCAAATCTAAGAATAATTGAATAGTCAAGAAGCATTAAATCTTTTCAATATTTCTTTTCTTTCCCCTCAAAATAAACATGTGCATTGGTGCTGCTTGTAGATCTGAGAGTTTAGTGTGCTATGTCATGCAGAATTGTGGGAAAGCTAGAACTGCTTCTCAGTAGTTTTAATGTTTAATGTTAGCTGCTCTCAACTAACAGGGTGATAACAGAGGTGGGAGCTGTGAGACCCATCACTAATTCAAAGGCCTTTCCTTCCTAGAACACTCTAGCAATTTTTAAAAAATGGTGAAGAAACAAAAAGTACTAAAATTATTAATGTCTCTGTCTGTCACTGACTCCAGAAGTACACATTATCTTTAAAATGTTTCTGAAGTGAAAAGTTTAAATTTGCTTTTCCGTCTAAGTTTTCAGTTGTTTTATATAGTGGGATGGAAAAGCAAAAACAATACCGAAAACATTATATTTTGCACTGTTAAGTGTTTTGGTAAATTGATCTGATAGTTCTTAAATATAAAATTTCTTTGTAACTTGTAATTTTGGCAGTCAGGGCCTATGTGTGACTTCTAGATTAAAAATTGAAGAAGAGATCTCTTTCTCAGAATACTGAAATGTATTAGATAAATATCATTATAACAAGGGGTCTCTTTCTAAATTTGGAAATAACATAAAACATATAGGAGAAACAGTATGCTGTCAAGATGAAAATGTTTTGCTCTGCTTCTTTGTAAAAAATCATGCATCTTTACACTAGGGTTTAACCAACTGTGGTTTACTGAAATTTTACCTCTGCAATATTTTGTATCGATGTATTTTATCATTCTTACTTATGTATCATGTATTTGTGTTTTATATATGTGCAAGTATACCATTACAGGCTAATGTTACACTCTATAGAATACTCTAGGTCATTTGTTGTCAGTTGAAGTTGAGGCCAGTAACCTTGAGTTAAATCTGTGAAACACAGTGGAGGATTGGTGTCCAATTATTTTGCTTTTCAGAAGAGAGTTTTAAGTATTTGCTACAAATTGGTATGCTATTTTTTAGTAACCAGAATATTGTGTGGACCGGAGCTAAAAACTATACCATCTGTAATCTACTTAATGAGTATTTTTAGTGCGATAATTTGAAAAATGATTGAAATCCTGGAAACTTCATTTTAAGTAGATTAAAATTAGGAACAACAGAATTATTATTTAAATATCATAGTCACTTAATAAATAAGTGAATACAACTGCCTCTGGGGCTTTATGTCTCAAAGGATAGAGAAAAAAATTTGGTTAGAAAATCTATCTAGCTAGGTAACAGGTCTAATAACTTTTCATTAAGTAGATCTTGTTATTTAGTTGTGCTCAAGAATAAGTTATTGCTTGTTCCTTGCTGTTAGAGTGCCTGTTTGTTTCTATAATATTATTTTAGCAATTAAAATATTTGCATATGGAGTCTTGAGGGAAAAGTAGATTAGAAACAGCATGTTGGAATATTTGAATTTATTTTTATTGCTTAATATCTTTATTTTTTCAGCAAATAGCTGAAGAAGATCTTGCACTTTTTCAGATGTTTCTCTGTCCTCTTCTAAATTTAAGTAGAAAGTGGTTTTTTTTTAAACCTTAGTTGTTCCTAAAAATAAGATTTTATAATTTTAAAATTCTGATTTCATTTAATATTTGCTACAAGAAATCCTCATGTGCATTTACTTGGCCTGTTCAGAGTTATTGTGAAAGAATAACTTTATCAAAAACCCTAAAGAACAAAGGAAAATCTCATAAAATACGTGATTAAACAGGATACCAAGAATATTACACAAATGCCATATAACCTAATAAACCTCATCTGGACAGAAAACAGAATATGTTGTTATTAAAGAAGGCCTGGAGCAGAGGTTTTGAACAAGACAGCAGGAGCAAAACCTTTTGAGGGGAACATGCACTAAAAAAGTGATGCTCTAGACAAACCAAGTTGCAAACAGGGAGCCCAAAACACTGGTTTAGTTCACCTGCAGCATTCTACTGTATCCCAAGTTATATTAGACTGGATGTGCTCAATATGGTTATTCTATAATTATCCGAAAATTTTGAGGGTGGGGAGTTACGGTGGTTTCTTCAGGATAACTAATTATGGCAGAGGTCAGATGAAGCTTAGTGCTATGGAGTGCTAATAAGAAAATACTAATTTGAAGCTCAAAAATGTTTGGAATTAGAAATAAAATTATAGATGAGCAGGAGAAGAGAGAATGTCATTGTTTAATTTATTTACAAATATGACTTACTTTTGAGATAGACGACTAACTTCCGTCTTCTGCAGAGACAGGAAAATTGGGATTTATCTGTCTGAAATTAAAAATCTGAAACTTATATATTTGTATCTGAGCTAGCTATGTCCCTCCTTAGAAAAAAAGAATATCTTACACAAAGAAGTCATGACAAAGCTGGAAGGAAGGAATCACATGAAAAGGCAATTTGCAGTATAAAAGTGCCATTTGTCTCACTAGTGATTATGACAGAGTCTAAGTAACAAGGTCATCTATATGCTTTGTAGACATCTCCAGTTGATGAGATATGTTCCAGTTCTGTCAAAATGTCCTACTGTAAATAAGTGTTAGAAAAAAGTGTACCAAGCTATATTGATTATCTTGTACAGCAATCACCAGCTATACTTGGTGACTCATTCATATTTGCTGTTAACACTCCCTGAGTCTCCCTTTTCTGTGTTTGGTCCAAAGGCTCTCCTTGATTTCCCAGGGGTTAAGGCTGCTGCTTTTGCTAGCCCTAGACAAAATATAGGGACTAAGTGAGGAGCTGGAAATGTCCTACCAGTGAGACCATCTTTCATTCCTGAAAGTGAGAAATAGATATTTGGACCATATACAGTGTTCTGGTAAAGTGCAATCTCATTAAATTAAATAAACCAAAACTGACTGTTCTATCCACCTGAGATAGTCTGATCTTTCCACCCCTTTGATAAACCATGATTAAAGCTTCATTTTAACCCGTCTTGTCAAAACCTGTAGGTTTTTTTTTTTTCTAAAGCAAGCACAGAGTGAAAGAGACTCTATTATGAAAATAAAAAAACAAAACAAAACACCAAAACCAGAATACCAGAATATGAAAACAAAAACAACTACAGCATTTCTTTTCAGAAAACAATAATAAAACAAATAAAAATATCCTGGTACTTTTATGGTTACTTTAAAGCCTTTCTGCCATCCAGACTTGACTGTTACTTAGACAAGAAAGCCTTTTTATGTTTCAAGCCAGTAAACTGTGGCTCTCCAATCAATGACAGGAAGCCTATCTGCTATGGAGTAGTCTAGTTTGCAAGTTTTGTAATCATAATTAGATTTACTTACCCTTATTTTTTAGAGGAATCAGCAATCTTTAATAATTGTTTTTGTTTGATTGAGTTTTTTGTGGGGAGGGTTGTTTTTGTTTCAATTAAAAGTAGCACTGAATCTTGCTGTCCTTATTCTTTATAACTAAAGCTTCTAGGGAAATCAATGGGAGCTTTGCCTAAATAAATATTGAATAAAAGCTTTAGAAAGAATGAGCTGAATATTCATTCAACAGTGATATGGTGCACAGTTTGACTATAACAGAAATTAACTCTTTATTTGCTTTCTAAGTACCAGTCCTTTCACTGTCCCTTGTTAGGAGGATGCAGATACACAACTGTATAACAAACAAGAATTACTCATTTGTCCTGTTTGACAAAAAATAAATATGAGAAGAAAAAGACATTCAGAATTTTAGCTAGATCCTGTGCTTGGGGAATTTCTTTGCCTGTAGCAAAACTTACTGCTGTTTTTCTGAGCCAATGGTAACTTTTTTTTAAAAAAAACAAAACTATCAAGATGATTGATTTTTATTTTCAAGGGTGAAATAGCCCTTAAAACTAAATTCTTTCAGGACTATCTGGATGCAATGGAGCACACTGACAATTGCTGAGCTCTGCGCTGCAATTGATAAAGTATGTTTTCAGTAAACTCTTAGTTTTATCAGCCTGAGTGTGGAAGTTTTTAGGGCTGTTTTTCAGTTGCACCATGCCAGCAGGCTCTGGAGCTCCACCATATCCGCCAGAAATTACATTTCTGTCCTCAAGCAAAGTCTGTTTCAGAGACTACTTTTCCAAAGAGTAGACTTGTCCTCTAGTAATTAAGACAGAATGACCCAACCTCTTGGAGAAAGGCAGGATTATCATAAAACTTGTTTGCAAATAGTATTCCATAATTTTTCTCCTAATATACTTGCTCTTACATAAAACATATTTGTTAACATAAATGTATGTCACTGAGTATGTTTCTCTCCTTGCAAAACAGGACAGGCAGAACCATGGTGCTTTGTAATCTCATTTCCTGGTGTATTTTTGGAAGATCTAGATAGCAGTGGTTAGTGCGGCACAAGAAAAGACTGACAGGGTTTTTCTCAGGGCACAGTTCTGTAAAAATATTACTTGGATGTCAAATAAAATAAAATGCAGAAGGAATGCAGTGATAGATCAATCAGCTACTAAACCTTTGTTAGGTTTTGATAGACCTACTGTAACTGTGAGGAAGAATTAATGTGCTTTTATATTTGGGTAACATTTGCAGTGCATATAACAATAATTAATTGTAAGACTGTCACCTAGACAGAGGTGTTAAACATAACATTCTACAGAAGAATCCTTTCAGTTTTGGTAGGAAATGTGTAAGGTTTTTAATGGAATATCACATTAGCATCTACTCCTTGTATATTGTTAATGTGTTTGGGATGTGATGACTTTTTTCTTTTTTTTTGTTTTTCTTTAGCAAGGGCTCAAAGACTACCATTTCTACTCAACTTGTTTTGATTTTTGTGAGCAGTCATTACCTCATAGATCATACTTATGCTGTACAGATGTTCTTTACTGTGTTCTGATTCATTCTTCATGGACAGGAAAATAAAGAATTTAAGAGGTAGAGACTTGGGAAAAGCAAGATTGATGTGCAAGTACCCGTATGTACATTTCTGTACTGTCTGCAATTAAGTGTTGTTATTTTTGAACCCTTTGCAAATTGTCTACATCTCTTTGCCAATTTGCTCTCTGTAGCCCAGAAGTGGTAGATATCCAGTCAGACTGCCCTAAATTTAGAGTGCTAGGTGAGTGATGGATTCACAGTTATGCTGAACATTATCTCTATTATACTTAGGAATTGTAGTAGAAAACAACCTTTTTTTTACCGTCTTGTGTCATGTTGGGTCAGGGTGGGAGGGTGGGTGGAGGTGGGGAATCTACCATGGCAAATAAGTCTTTTCTTCTTGTATCTCTGCAGTGACTAGATAGAAATTTGGCAATGTTATGCTTCTTGGATACTATATTCTCTGTGGATATTATACACAAGGACAGATTGAAAATTTCTAACACAGAATGTGTATGTGTCATGGAGGTACTGAAGACAGTAGTCTCTGTTTTGATGTTTCTAATATATTTTTATAATGTCTCAGTGGAAGTGTTTCTAAGATAATGCCGCAGGTGTTGAAAACGTATGTTGAGTAGAATCAAATTGTGTCAAATTTCAGTGCATGGTTGTGCATATTTGAATATTACAGATTTAAAGATATTATTAAAAAATCTACCAGTGCTAAAAATATAATGTTCATAGTTGCATGTTAGTCTTTATAGTTATATGTATCCTTATCTTGTTGAATGCTTTAATGCCATCTCAATAGATTTTTTTTAAATGAGAGATACATCTTTGACATCTGAATTTTTGTTCATATGTTATAATTTACTGATTGCATAGATATTTAATTATTTATATTATTTTTGTGGATTTAATTAATGTAGAAGTACATTTGGAAAATGGCATCCCAGACTGGACATGTGTCCTTTTCTCAGTAATTCACAATGGATAAATGTAATAAATTTAACCTTAAACCTGGAAGACCCACATTCCTGAGAATTTTTAAATATTTCTGTCATTCTTCCTACCCTGCCTCTTGCCAATAAAGTGCTATGTGTAGGAGAAAGTGGTGATGAAAGCGGTGTTCCTCCGACTTTGAAACCCCATTGCTAAAAATATGTTAGAGCTATTTTTGCAGTAATGGACAATTTCAGAAAATCAGATATTGCATAGTACAAAATCTATTTTTCAGACTAGAGCATTTTAAAATATTGGATGTTTCTTAAATGGTAATTTTTTGTAAAACATAACAAGGTAAATAGGTGATAAATAGCAGAGGGTGGTAATCACTCGGTGTGCTACCTTCTTGGACTATAAATAGTGGTGTATTTTGTAGTATTTTTTAATATCTGCCTAAAAATATTTGACGGACAGTATCTTGATCCACTTAAATTTATTCTAAGCAAATAATTCATTGCCATTTTTCTAGCAATTAATCTATCATCACTGAAGGAAGAAATACTATGCCAGATCAATATTATCAGTATTAGAATATGAAATTTTTATGAAAGAAGAATTGTGTTATTCCTTCAGACTAAACAGAAATTTTATTTTCAAAGCCTAACTGCACAACTCAGAAGGACATAAAACATTTTTTAAAATAGTAAGTGATCTTCTGCTTAAACTATGGTTGGAGAATTTTTATATTATCTGTCAAGGCATGTTAAGCAAACTTCATGCTTAAATACATCTATATATATAATATAATTAATGAACTGCACAGTGAGCAGAATCACACTTCAATAAATTGTTCTAAAACAAGTCTGCATAGATGCCTCTTGACAGATGCCTTCTGACCACTTGCCCCAGTACCAGCCCTGAGTGGTCATACATCAGGCCACCCTTGAATCCAGATCTTCTCCCAGTTCTGCTGCCCAAATGTGGATCCAGGCAGCTTGCTGGTATTCTGGGATTGCTACAAGACAATGGGAAGTCATGTATTTGGCAATCCTGCTCTTAGAGTGTTTAGTCCCTTCTGAGGCAATCTTGCTCTCTATACCAAATTATTTCTCAATCACAAGTTTACTACTGATAACCACTTAGAATTTGACTTTCCCCTTTCCCCTTTTGTACTTGTGTAGCTTTGTAGATAATTGTTTTTTAAAATTGTGATTAAGAAGTCTGATTTTATGGATCAAAGGTGAAAATAAAATGTACCAAGTTTCTATATAATACTGTATTTGAAGGTATAGAATGTGGACAGGGGGAAAATGTAGATGCCCATGTCTTAGTCTACTATGTTTTCAAAGAATATTGAAATTGAAGAATGATGCCTGGACTAGATTCTTTTAGGACTTGAAAATGAACGGTTTTTTTGTGTGTCGGTAGGTGGCTGGGTTGTCTTAAAAATGACTCAGTTTTAGTTTTTTTTACAATGGTGGGTTTGCTGCAGTATGAAATAATGTTACATGATCAGTCAAAACAAATGTTTGTGGAACCATGGTGTAAGGGACTTTCTTATTTCATAAACTTCCTCAATTCCATTTTGTAGGCATCAGAAGTTCAGATGCTTGATTGTTTCATTTACCATGGACTCATTTATTTCCCTGGCAAGTTTTCCAGGAGTTGGAATTATGTCTATTTCTGACGTGATTGGGCTGCCTCAATAGGCCTTGGCCACTCTGCTCATTACTGTTCCTTACTATTAGTGAGAAATGTGCAGTTTTCACAGGGATATGAGTAGATGGATCCTTCAAATTTGGAAGCTGCGAATATATATATTTGAATATTTGAAGCAACAATTCATAAAAAAAGTGCCTGATAGTGATTAAACCTATGTGCTACTGATAGCCTATCTGTAAAACATCTTATATGTGTTAGCTGCAAAACATCATTTGTGTGTTAGCTGTGTGTTATCTGTTAGGATTTGCTCAAAATGATTGGCTGTGCATGTCAGCATGTTGCTACTTTGTGTAGTTTTTATGCCGGTTTTTGATATTTATACCCTCTGTGCAACTCCAGTATTCAAACAATTGCACAAAACGAAGTCTTTCCAATTATTTTTTTAATAGTTAATCTTTCTAATTGTGGAAGAGAGTAAAACAACGAGTTATCTCAGCGAAGGCATGAAATATCTGCTCTAAAGGATTTAGGTCTGAGTCCCATTCTGGGCTCCCAGTCTGTCCTTGTATAAGGAAAGATTTCAGCAAGAACATAGTTGGCATCATCACCTGTAAAAAAGTAAGAATATATTGCCTGATTTTTTCCTTGGTTTGAATCTCACAATGATTGTGCATCTTAGCTATTTTTTGGTTTTGATATGAGAATTGGTTTTATTATTGGGAAACTTCAAGTAGCATTGGTCGTATTGTCATGTAACTCAAAATCTGGGGGGAAAAAAACCCACAAAAGCAGCAAACGACTAAGAAAGAAATTTTCATTATTTAATTGGCAGGAGTTAAACTTCATAATATTTTTATGCATAATATCAATTAATTCTTTAGGGTGACAAGACGGCACTTGTAACTTTACTCACGAATCTATATGTAAAGAATTACTTCACAAACCAGTGGAGTTTTTTGTTACTATTTTTATAATTGTGATTTAAAATTCTCTTTTAATTTCTAACATATATTAGCTCTCTTTGATGTTAATTTTCCGCCCAGTTTTAACATGGTTTTAACATGGTTTTCCTATTGATGTTTATGTGTTTATATTGACATTTGTGAATTTAACACAGGACACAAGCGATTGAGCTACAGCTACTGATGCAGACTGTGCTGAAGGATGATTAGGAAAATATTTATTGTTACTCTTCAGAGTAAGTTTCAGGGTTAGTTCTGATATGCATTCACAGTAATACACAAATGCCAAACATCCCGCACAAATGTTTTCTGTGTTCTTTTAGCTGTGTCATTTACAGCTGCTGTGTGTTGAACCCACACCTGTAAGGAGGGATGCCTTTCCAATTAACAGAAAGTTTCACTTTAATATGTCTTTTTCTGTGACTAGTAGAAGTTTTAACTATTTTATGCAGCACCATTGAACAAAGTGACAATGGTTTGTGTCAAAAGAGGACAAAAACTGTCATGACCTCCTCCAGATATGTGTGTCTCTGATAATGCTGTATTCATTCAGGATTCTCAACACAGCTGTTACCCTCACCACTCTACCTGTCCCTGCCATAAGTTTAAATTATTGCTCTAACAGTAAGAAATACTTGGTTTGATATTATAGTTAGGTACTATATTGAAGAAAAAATGGATAGATAATACTTTAATAATTAGAGCAGGAACAGTCTGTACAATGACAAAATGAGTTTTGTTTTAATTGTAGGTGAATTTATTAAGCAATAATGAAATACAGTGTTTTTGAAGGCACTCTGTTATGTTATTACATCACTCGATTTGTCTTCTCTGAAGGTGAAGCACATTTCTTTAAACAGACCAATAAGATAAAACAGGCAGCTAAGCATAGTCTTTTTGTCTCCACAGTGATTTTTACATCTGTGTATAGAAGTGTGAGAAGGCAGTACTAAATAGAAATGTCCAGCAAGAAGTTTCCTTTCCATGCAAAGACTGCCATCACTGAAGAGGGTGAGGAAAGACTTTACAAACAAGGGCCAAGAGAAAAAATGAATTAATTCTGTCAAACAATGTGTACTCTTCAGAAAAAAAGAACCCACAGTCCTTTTATCTACTGTCTTTTTGAGATTTCAGTATTTGCCAAGAGATTAAGATACCATCTTCAGCCTAAAATGATCCTTTTGTTTATAGTTTGAGTAAGCACAACAGTAGATATCTCATACAAATTTTTCACTACTAAAAAATCAGCATAATGATAAGATCTGTGATAATTAAGCTAACAAAGCAGGCTGGTCTGATAACTATGAAGGCAAATTTTTTTCAAAATAATCTTTCTTCATGAAAAAAGAGGTGTTGGACTGCAAGATTTATTTTGCAAGTAAATTGAAAATTAAATTATACCTCAGTGGCCTTATTAATTCTCTACAACCAATTTTTAAAATGTGGTATTTTTGCAATGTTATTTAACACAGTGTTTCAGTTCTACGGAAATTTGAGGGAGTGCAATAAAGATATTTTTCCTTTTTTATATTTTTCCTTTGTTATATTCCTGTTTCTTCTTGAAAGATCTTCATCATAATTTTGCAATATTCTACTCCAGGAATGGGTTGAAAGGCAGTATCTGTGTTTTCTTTATTTCAAATGGGCTGCTTGAATAGTTTTACTTATCTTATACTTACATAGATATGACAGAGTTAACAAGTGAAATAAAGCAGGAACTCCTAAGGCTGACTGTCCAAATGTCTCTCATTGGTCTTCAATTATAGTAGCTTTAGTAACAGCAGGCGTAAGATGTTGGTTTACACTAAAAGGTCAATTTTTAAAGATTTAGTTTATCTGTTTTTTAAGACTTGGGGTGGGGGCTAAAGCTTGGTTTCATATTTACTGCTTTATAGTGTGTCATTACTTCAAGAGAACTCTATTGTTTATCTGAGAATAACAATCAGTAACACTGGAATTTTTTGTCTATTCCACTACTCTATTTTCCTTGTGAACGTGTAAGGAAAAATGTGAAAATGACCCCTGAAAAAGGAACTTTTTGCCTTTCTACAAGTCTCTTGATCCAGAGTAAACAAAATCTTGATTTATTTTTATCATGGTTTGAAAGACAGGCATCTGCTAAGGAAGGCAGGAGCCTCCCTTGGAATGGAAAATGTAAACCCCTTCCCTCCGAATTATTATAATTTGGAAATGAAGGGGCTCTCAGGCAGGGATGTGAGACTAGGAATAGCAGTTCTTTACTAGTATGTGTAATAAAGCAAACAAGTCAACAACTGCAGCGTGGAGCACAGCCCGAGCAGGAGCCCAGTTCAGCCCTCTGGGCCACGGGTGCTGTCCCGTGATGCAGTTCTGGGCACGGCTGGCAGGGGTGCTGGTGGCTCCCCGGGCAGGGTGAGTGCGGTGATTCCTCCACTCCTGCAGGGGGTGCTGTGGGGCGGGGTCGGGCAGCACGCGGGAGTGGCGGCGGGGGATGGGAGAGGGGCGTTGGTTCATAAACCCTGGGGAAGGGTCGGTCCCAGTGCCCGGGCTGAAGGGGTGGGAGGATACGCTTTGGCTCATAAAGCCTGAGCAGTGTCGGTCCCAGTGCCCAGATAGGAAGGGACGGAGGAGAGGCTTTCCTCACAAATCGCAGTAGGCTTCTGCAGGGCAGGGAGGGGTGAGCTCAGGATCCCGGGCACCCGAGCACAGGGTGATAGGGCCCTCTTTAGGTGAGGTGAGTGATAATAAGGTCACAGTTCAGTGG
>PYHW01009251.1:355822-371763 GCA_013186435.1 Turdus rufiventris | reverse complement strand
GTATGGTATGGTATGGTATGGTATGGTATGGTATGGTATGGTATGGTATGGTATGGTATGGTATGGTAGTGATTAAGTTTTTCAGCATCAGTTAACTGTTGATTTGCAATTCCTGTAGATGGCAGGTTGGTACATATTAGTAGTTTAGTGAAAGTACATACCTTCTATGATTTCTTCACCACCTACTGGACCTAATTTTTGACTTGTGACTACATTTTTAGCCACATTTTAATGCAAGAAAAAGAAAAGCAAAATTAAGGTTTTCCTATATGCTATATTAACAGATCTTTTTTGTTGTTGTTGTCATTAATTATAGAATTATCTCTTTTTCAGAGTACTTTACTGTGGATATAATTAATTGATACATTAAATAATTTCTTTCAGTTAATTTAAAAACCTATAAAAGTTTTCTTTCATTTTCTTCATACCCCTGCTACCCTTCTACCCTTTGGGGTTTTTTTCTGCTTTTCAGTAGATTTTATTACTCATACTCAATGTAGTGCTTCAGCTTTGAGTAGTTTCTTAAAGGTTTACGATCTCTTGTTATTGAAATGTTTGGAAATTTACTTTTTACTTATTGTCTATGTAACTTCATAACTCCTGGAACCCTTTTTTTTTTTTCTTTTTTTTTTTTGTAAACGCAAACACAAACTTTTTCCATACCAACTAAATAATACTAGGCCTCAAAGTTATGTTTAACTGGCCATGTGCTAATATCAAATTTATTTTACATCAGAAAATTGTAGAATTACAGTAATTTCACGATTATAAGCCACACCTGATTATAAGCCACACGTCTGGGTGTTGGCACCGTTTAGGTCTTCGTGCATATATAAACCACACCTGATTATAAGCCACACTTTCGTTCACAGCGAGGATGCTGCAACACCTTTCCCAAAGTTGCCAATTAGTAACAGAATCACAGGATCGCAGAGTTTACTGGCTCAGCTCAGGGCCGGGTGGGCTCGGATCAGCCCCACTTTTCCCCCACTGGAGCTGGGTGGGCTCGAATCGACCCCGCTTTTCCCCCACCAGGGCCGGGGGGGCTCTGACTCGGCTCTGCTGCCCCCCCACCAAGGCCGTGTGGGCTTGGATTGGCCCCACTGCCTCCCTGCCAGGGCCGTGCCGGCTCAGATCGGCCCCACTTTTTCCCTGCCAGGGTCATGCGGGCTCGGATCAGCCCCACTTTTCCCCCGCTGGGGCCGTGCAGGCTCGGATCAGCCCTGCCGCCCTACCACTGGGGCCAGGCAGGATCCGGCTCAGCTTGGGGCCATGCGGGCTCGCACTTCTGGGTTGGCAAATTTCTGAACCTCATTAATATATTGGCTGCACCTGATTATAAGCCGCACTTCTGGGTTTGGACCAAAATTTTCGTCAAAATGGTGTGGCTTATAATCAGGAAATTACTGTACTCATAATCAAGCATGATTTTTTTTCCTTTCAGTAACTATAGAAGATGTTTTTAATAGCAGAATTTTCACTTTCAACTTTCTGAAAAAGGGAAACATATTCACAAATTTTGTTTTTTAAATAAAAAAATTAACTGAAGAATTTAAACCAAGTACTGTAGCTAGGAATGAAAATCAGTTTTGTAGTTGAGTATCTCCATTATTGCTTGGCCTTCTTCTACATTTTTTATATACATAATATGGGACTTGGATCTATTTTCACTGTAGTAGACTGCATCATGTATTAATCCCAAGCAACTGTGATATGTCTCATATTTAGTTACATATGCTAAAATAAGCAAGCCTTACTGTTCAGCAAAGGAATTCAACTGTAATGGATTAGAGAAATAATGTTGCCTCATTCAGTGAGATTTTATCAGCACATACTGTGTTTTCATACATAAAAGAAAGTACTCCGATGTTTTGGAAGCCATATATTGATCCCACAGTTAATATAAGTGTAATCTTAAGGAGGAAAAATAGATAAAGTCAGTCTTCCCCCATATAGTTGTACATAACTTAGTTTTACATCCAAAATGCTTTAATCTTGTATGCTAACATAATTATGAGAAGGCTTGTTAACTTTAAGCACTACAAAGTCTCACCTTAAATTTCTGATATCAAAAGACTGTTACAGTGTTTTGATTTTTGATATTGAGTGCTTTAAAAAAATACTAATGTTGTGAATAATCTAGCAATACTAAGACTACAAGATTCTCCTATGGCAAATAACATTCAGAGATATGGCTGCAGAAGGCTGGTGATGATTGAAAGGAAGATGTGATTTACTGAAAAGTCAGTGGGGTCATAATTACTTATTTTTTTTCTCATGCTTTTCATCTCTACTGAGGGAAAACACAAAAATCTGTAATGCTTTAGACCGGATAACTATTCTTGTTTTTAAAATTTAAAACAGTCATGAAGCTGGTGAATTGACAACCTGAAAATCATCCTGTTTAGGGTGATCTGCATGGCTTTGAGCTCTTACGGAAGGTCCTAAATCATGTCAATTCTAGCCTTGCATTCCTGGTATGAATGTTAAATGAGAGCCTACATGATTTTTGACGCTGAAGGTTTTTGCAGGTAGAGTAAATTAAAAAAAATTAGCAATGCTATCTCATTACTTTGATTACCTTAAGTCAACACAGATGTAGCTGTATTATCTGAGGCAGTTGTTTCTGGTCCTTCCATTGTTCCAGCGAGGTTAGGTGAGAATTACAGTATAGTAATTTCACGACTATAAGGCGCACCCTTTTGACTAAAATTTTCCCCTGAGACCAGAAGTGCACCTTATAGTCCAATGCGCCTTATCTGATGTACAAAGTTAGGAAAATTGCGAACTCGGAAGTGCGAACTGCAAGCTGAGCCAGGACCCATGGGAGCTGCGGCCATGCAGGGGGAGTCGGGAACTGCAGGAACTGCGGCTGCTGGGCGGGGGAAGCCAGGAAACAGTGTGGCCACCAGCCGGGGAGAAGCGGGGGGAAGAGGCACGGCCACGGGGAAGTGCAGAAAAGTGGCAAAAAAAGCAGCAAAAAAGTGCCGTGTGAAAGCACCAAAAAGCAGTGAGAAAGCACTGCAAGAAAGCGGAAAAAAGCAGCGAAAAAGCACCATGGGAAAGCGCTGGGAAGCGGTGTGGCCCCGGCGGCCAATGGAAGCTGGGACCCAGCGCGGCCGTGCGGTGGAAGCCAGGATGCGTGAGCTGTGCCAGCTGACACCGGAGGCAGGAGGGAGTGCCGGGGCCTGCTGCACGGGGAGGGCACCTGGGGCTGCGTTTAAAGGTTGCACCAATCTTTGAAAAATGTTTGCAAATTGAGCACGTGCCAGTAATTCGTTACTTAGTTGCACGCTGCGTGGCTCCTCGCTGCAAAAAATAGTGTGCCTTATAATCCGGTGCGCCTTACCTGATCTACAAAGTTGCGAAAGTTGCTGGGTCCCAGGGGGTGTGCCTTATAGTCTGGTGCGCCTTATGGTTTTGAAATTACTGTAATTTCACGATTACAAGCCACACCTGATTATAAGACGCACGTCCGGGTGTCGGCAACTTTTTGTTCTTTGTCCATATACAAGCCGCACCGGATTACAAGCTGCACTTTCGTTCACAGCGAGGATCCACATGCAACTTTCACAAAGTTGTCAATTAGTAACAGACTCGCGTGATCATGAGGTTTACTGGCTTGGCCCCGCTCAGGGTAGCAGCCAAAGAGCAGCCACGGCCCTGCTCGCTGCTGCCACTGGGATGTGGGAGTGTGGCGTGCCCGGCAGCCATGGTCGCCGCGCTTCCCAGGGCTGGGCTGTGCAACCGCGCTTGCCAGGGCCAGGCAGCTCCGCTGTGCTTGCCGGGCCTGGGCTGCGCTGCTGTGCTTGCCAGGGCCAGGCTGCACTGCCGTGCTTTTCGGGGCTGGGCAGCGCTGCAGCTCGGCTCAGGGTTGCTCTGAGCTCCCACTTCCAGGTTGGGAAATTTCCAAAATTTGTTCATGTATTGGCCATTCCTGAGTGTAAGATGCACTTCCGGGTTGGGAGCTAAATATTAGTCAAAATGGTGCGGCTTATAATCATAAAATTACTGTAACTTAGTTTGAAAATTTTAGGTTCCAGGGGATCTAAATCTGCAAATGCCATAATGTGATCAAGAAAAAGTGGAAAATAACTTACTAACAGAAAATAAAGATCTGAGATGTTACTTTTCAGTTTAAATAATTTTAAAAATTCAGAATATAATGACATATAATTTTGGAGGTTTCATTTACCTTTTCCTAAGTTTAGTGGTGACTAGGCTGATCTGGAAACCCATTATACTGGCTTCCTAGTCAACAGTTTAAATGCAGTTCCAGGCACACAGTTAGCTTCCACTGAACTTGTGCTACAAAACCAAACCAACCAACCAACCAAGCAACCAATCAGAAGTTCCTTATTGTATGGCAATTCTTTCCCAAATCACTAGAAATTGTGAAAAGATACCATAATTTAAAATGGGCTGCCATCCACTGCTCTTCTGTCCTGTAAGTGTGGTTTCTATCTATTGTATTCAGAATTCTGTGTTCATCCCTTCCTGAGACAAAAATCTTTGGTATCTAGGGTACATTTTCTTCAAGTCATGTCAAAAAATGATTAATAAAATATTGACAAAACAATACCTTGAAATTCAATTCTATTCTACATTATATCTCTCTGCCATCCATTCTTAGAAATGCAGTTAAAAAAAACAACAGAAAAAATCCCACAAGGAAGACAGGCATGTTTTGTACATTACAGATTTTGCTTTCATAGTGAGCTGTCCATTATTTGACATGCTTTAAGTCACTTCAGTTAAATTGCTTGTGAATGTGGTTTCAAAAAATCACTGAAAGGCTTGCTTAATAATTTAGCTATTAAAAGTGTTTATAAGGGGGGAAAAAAAGAGAAGAAAAAAGGAAAAAGAAATTATTTCTCTACTTTGTACAAATACGCTTTGGGAAAATGTAGAATTGACTGTGTACAACACTGATGGTACTGTTTTTTCCTTTCACTTTGTGTTATATTGTACTCATGTTATCCTCATAAACTTAAGTACTAATTTAAATGTATGCCTACACACCGTAAAACAAGTATTATTTTGGGATGCACTGTTCAGTGGTTTGGATATGTATTAAGGAGTTCCTGTGTCCAATTCCATTTACAGTACGAAAGCAGTGGAAAAATGTATATAACATAACGTGGTTAATGTCCTGTCTCTGGGCTAGACTGACTTGGCAAAGCACGGTGACACTGTTTTTCTTAGGGTACATTTTAATGCAGTGCAGGATACACAGCTTCAACTGAACTTGTGAAGAAATGAAAGTCCTTATTGTAAGAGGACTTCCTGATGATGATGATGATGATTTAAAATAAAAATAAATTACCTAGATCACTGTTGAAGTCATAGGGCTAAGATATCATAGCTTAAAATTTTCTACAGTCTTGTTTTACTTATTTTTATGGTGTAGTTCCCTCTACTTTGTTTCATGGCAAGTAATAACGGCACCAATTTTATAAGAGATTTTTCAGTTATGTTTGCTATATGAGGACTTATCTGAAAGTCTTACAAATAATTTTGTCTCCATATTTCTTTCACGTTATTTCTGTTAGCAGTATTAGCAGTTGCAGTAGTATCTGGTTATTGAGATAGAGTTGTGCCAAAATTCAGTTTAATAGAGAAAATTATTTGAGAGGATTTTCAGGGAAATGTCCCAAAGAAAAATGGCATGAAGTGAAACCTTTAGCATTGAGCCAGGTGGAGTTAATTTGCAAAGCTAACAGGTTATAGAAAGGAACGTATCTTCCTTTGTCTCTTTTCCTAGGACAGAGTTGAGCATTGAACCAGGGGGGGAATCTGCCCCATGATAATTTTGCTATTCCTTCTTTTCTTTATTCATCTTAGATTTAATCGGTGTCTGTTGGGTTTCACATAAAATATTGATTTGATTTAATTTAAAGCGTAAATAATTGTTGAGGTATTTAAGAGAAACTTCTGTATAACTTTTAGAGAATATTGTATCCACAGAAGAAATTGCTAGGTTTTTTCTCTGTGAAATCTGCATTCTTAAAATCTTTGTGGAATCCACCCTGGTATTCTAGCATTTCTTATATTATTGTAGAATATTTTCTCTTGGGAAACATGGAAAAGACATCACTTATTCAAACATTTTTTATCTCAACAGAGTGCTCAATCTTCTCTGTTTACTGGACTGCAGCCAAAACTTTCAGGACATTTTAGAGTGTGCTTGTGATGTAGCATAATGTAGGTAACCTCAAATTCTCTCCCACCCCAAACAGATTAAATGGATAGTCACACACAGGTGTTTTTAATCTTCTCTAGTGAACTGATAAATACTAAATAACTCATCCAGTGCAGAAGACATATGTGGTAGCATACTCCAATCCATGAGATTGGAGAGGGTGTTATATCTTTGGAGCAAGGAGCTGTTCACTACCTAGCAAAGTAGATATGTCAGCCAGCCTAGGAAAGATACAACTGCATATTTAAGGAAGTGGAACAAAGATTTCTTTAGTTCTGGAGAGTGGTCATCTCAAGAAGGGAATAGAAGGAAATGTAGAATGAAAAATTAAATCTTTCTGAATCCCTAGGAGACTTGTAAGATGAATTTGCCTGTAAGAGTTAGTGAAGCACTCAAAAGGGACACCACAGTGTGTACATTAGTGGCGGAGCCCTCTCTAGCTGGTGTTATCTGTGACACAGTCCTGAACAAGCAGCTGTGGTTTATAAGGACTGAACAGCAAAGTAATCGAACAAAAAATTGAAAGACAAGGAGAAATCAAAAAGTGTGGGTTTTTATCTGATGTTATGTGGTTTCACTTTTCATAAGAAGAAATTTTACAAATTCTTTCTTTATCTTCTTTCTTAATTGAAAGTGAACTTAATGATATTGAAAGTGCCTGGATAAGAACCAGGAATTACAGTAATTTCACAACTATAAGGCACACCCTTTTGACTAAAATTTTCCCTCGAACCCAGAAGTGCGCCTTATAGTCCAGTGCACCTTATCTGATGGACAAATTTCAGAAATTTGCGAACCCGGAAGTACGAGCCCGCAACAGTCCCAAGACGAGCAGAGCCCTCCTGGCAGCGGCATCGGGGCTGCGCCAGTGTGGGGGAAAAGCCAGGGGTTCACTGGGCTCCCAGAGCTGCACGGGGCTGCCAGAGCAGCGCGGGGAGGGCGGGAGTGGGCTGCCGCAGAAGCCGTGAGCCACGTGTGCTCCGAGCCGCTGCCGCTCCGAGCCGCTCCTGCTCTGAGCTGCTCCCGCTCCATGCTGCCACGAGCCCCGACCGCTCCAAGCCGCACCCACTCTGAGCCGCTCTGAGCTGCGCCCGCTCTGTGCTGCGGCGAGACAGAATCACTCTGTGCCGCGGTGTGTCGTGCCTGCTCCGTGCCATGTTGAGCCCTGACTGCTCCATGCCGTGGCGAGCCCCAACCTCTTGGTGCCATGGCAACCCTGACCGCTCCGAGCCACTCCGAACCACCGCCGCCCCGAGCCCCGCCTCGGCAGCCAGCGCCAGGGGCGGGTGGGAGTGCTGGGCACTTTGCACGGGGAGGGCGCTTGGGACTGCGTTTAAAGGCTACACCAATCTGTTAAAATGTTTCCAGTTTGAGCACATGCCAGTAAACTCCACGATCATGGGATTCTGTTACTAATTTTGGTACTTTGTTGCGCGCGGCACGGATCCTCGCTGCAAAAGAAGAAGTGTGCCTTATAGTCCGGTGCGCCTTTTATGATCTACAAAGTTGTGAAATTTGCTGGGTCCTGGGGGGTGCGCTTTATAGTCCAGTGCACATTATGGGTGAGAAATTACTGTATCTGTCTATGCAGGTAGTTTGGAAAGTTAGCTCTCAGAATAATTCTTCCAAAGCATGCAAAAGGTAATAGTGTGTGACTTCACTGTAGCTGAAAGGGCAAGTGGGAAAATGTCACCAAAAATTAAAGAGAAGTATATTCCAGCAAAACACAATAATTGAGAATGCACTCTAGCATGCAATGACATGCAATGAGGTGTGTAAGCCTAAGGTTCAAGATTTCTGAGGAGTGTGTAACATTTGTGGTGCAAGTATTTATACTTGTGTTTNTTTTTTGGTTTTTTTTTTTTTTTTTTTGTGGGTTTGGGTTTTTTTATTGTACCCTTATACAACATGATAGATAAATATGAAAGTTAAATGGAATATTAACTCTGCTTAAAACTTCCTGTTTTGAAAATGCTGCTCATTTTTATTAGAAAATCAGTATGGTAAGTTTGCCTGGGTAATCCTGTGAAATCGAACAGTCTGTATATTTCTAAATGTAATATTCTTTTCTCATTTATGTTCCTAATTTAATTTTTTTGTTTGTTTGTTTCCATTGCATGTTTAATTATACCAATTTAATCATACATACCAGTGAAGCTGAAGCCTATTGCTTTGTTTGTTACACATGTTGATACCAGATCTCAGTAGATCCCAAAAATGACAAAAATAGAAAGTGTTACTCTTTGTGGTCTATACATGTCCACACATTCTATAAAAGTCTTAATACCAGTATTCCTTACTGGCACTTGCAAGTTATAAAGTGGTTAAAAATTTTATCAGTGAAAAGGAATTGTAGTTGGACTTTGATGAAGTTTTAATAAAAGATTTTGGTGGCAGAAACCACCTTCATAAAGATCGGGATCTGACAAGAAAACAGACGGGTATAACATCATATGGACTTGGTGTGCTGCAGGATGTTAGCTCAGGCTGTAGGATTCAGATCAATTCTTACACTTAAAAATTTAGTAATAATCAGAAAGATTAAATGATATATTAAAAAACAGTGCTTTTTATCTAGTATTATTATTTGAATAACTCAGTTGTGAGGTTTTGCTAGGCAAAATTTTGATTAAAGAATTAACATAAGGTTATTAACAAAGGAAATCTTAAATTACATAAAAACTGGCTCAATCCGAGTCTTAGAATATGTAGGTGTAATTAATGTGGGATCACTGGATTGATCTTTTTGTAGAAGGATGCCAGAGAGACAGGTACTTAATCCAATCCTGTTTTGTCTACAACATATGCTGGGATAAAAATTGTATTCTATTAATAATAATTACTTGGGTGAAGAGATAGACTGCCTCCTCAGCAAGTTTGCTGGTGATACAAAAGTGGGATGAGGACCTGTACGTACTGGGAGCTGATCGGCTGGAAAGCACCTCTGTGGAGAAGGACCTGGGTCAATAAACAGTCCATGAGCCAGGAGTGTACCCTTTGATGCCAACAAAGCCAAAGCCAGTGGGATCCTGGGGTGCATTAGGAAGAAGATTGCCAACAGGTCATGGCAGATGATCTTGTTACTCAGCCCTGATGAGACACATCTGAAGTGCTGTGTCCAGTTCTGGGCTCCCCAGAACAATGGTGACATGGAGGTCCTGGAACAAGTCCAGCAGAGAGCTATTAAACTGATTAGGGAGCTGAACATCTCTATTAAGAGGTGTCCTAGTTCTGGCCGGGACAGAATTAATTTTTTTTCACCAGGAGGGAACATGGCCAGGACCCTAAGATTATTATGTAGTAACTCACATCATCTTCTGAGCATGGAGGAAGAACTCCCTTCCGTATCAGGAAGCCTAGGAGAATAAGTTTTTCCATGTTGTCAAGGGTTTCCACGGAGGGTGAGGAATTGCAAGTGAATCATTCTCTTTTCTTGTACACTTTATCATTAGTACAGTAATTTCACGACCATAAGGTTCACCAGACTATAAGGCGCACCTCCTGGGAGTTGGCAAAATTTGCAACTTTGTAGCTCAGATAAGGTGCACCGGACTATAAGGTGCACTTTTTTTTTTGCAGCGAGGCTCCGCCCCCAGCTCCCTCTGCGCGGTGGCTGGCCGAGGCCCCGCCTCAACCCGGCAGCCATTGGCCCCCCGGCCTGCCTGTACCCGGCAGGGCCGGGGCATGTCCGCCGTCGCTCCGTAGAGCATCCCTGGGGCTAAGGCATGCCTGCCGCCACTGCTCCGTGGAGCGTCCCCGGGGCCGGGGCATGTCCACTGCCGCTCCATAGAGTATTCCCGGGGCTGGGGCATGTCCACCACTGCTCTGTGGAGCGTCCCCGGGGCCGGGGCATGTCCACCGCCGCTCCATGAAGCGTCCCCAGGGCTGGGGCATTTCCGCCGCCACTCTGTGGAGCGTCCTTGGGGCCAGATATGCCTGCTGTCATTCCATGGATCGTCCCCGGGGCCGGGTATACCTGCTGCCACAATGTGGAGCGTCCGCAGGGCCTCGCTGCTCCAGCAGTTCCCTGGTGCTCCAGGTGTCACGCACCCCCCTGGCGCACCAGGAACCCCGCACTGCTGGTGCGGTCTGGGAGTCCCCTGGCGCTCTGGGTGACCCGATGCCGGTAGGCTCGCCCTGTGCCGCCGCTGCCCCGAAGCCGACGGCTTTCACCCTCCCCACGTGGCGGCCACCCCAATTCTGGAGGCTTTCCCCGCTCCCGCGCGGCGGCCACCCCGATTCTGGCAGCTTTCCCCCCAACCCCGCGCAGGGGATGTCCCGATGCCGGTAGGCCCGCCCTGCAGAGCCCCTCTCCCCTCACATCCCGACGTTGCTGCAGGGCCACTCACCCCTCGCAGCCAGTTACAGCCCCATGGGACCACTCCCCCTCGCAGCCAGGCACAGCCCCGCGGGACATCTCTCCCTCCCCACAACCTGGCATAGCCCTGCGGAGGCACTCCCTCCTCACAGCCCGGCACAGCCCTGCGGAACACCTCTCCCCTTGCAGCCAGGCACAGCCCCGCTGCCACTCCCCCTCACAGCCCGGCCCTGCTGCGGGGCCACTCCCCCTCGTGGCTCGCATTTCTGGGTTGGCAACTTTTGCCACTTTGTCCATCAGATAAGGCACACCATACTATAAGGCACACTTCCGGGCTCGGGGGAAAATTTTAGTCAAAAGGGTGTGCCTTATAGTCGTGAAATTACTGTATTGTTTCTGTTCATTGTTTTATTTTGTTTCTGTTTCCAGAGAAGTTTGGAAACAAATTTGATCTAATCATTTTTTGGTTTAGATCCAGAGTCACTGGTCACAATGTCACTTGGTGATTGTGATACCTAATTTTGTATATATTCCTATATGTGCACTGTGTGCTTACGATGTTTTTTTATGGAGCAGGGAGAGGGATCACAAATGTTTTTTTGCTGTACTGTGTGATACTAGCTTGTGACATGAAAGCCTCAAGGGCAATGAACATAATTTGTAATGTTTATTCAGTGTTGGTCTGCTATCCTTACCTTGGTTGTGACATTTGGGAATCCATTAATAACTGTACCCACTGGAAAGAACAGGGGACCATGAATTTCTGCAGCCTTTCACCGCCCTTTTCTTCTTCAAACCTGTTGCAACAGCACTTGAGAATTTTGAATTTCCTTTTGTTGTTAAGGAAACATGTTGTTAACATGTCTTCCTTGCTAGGTCTGTAAGGTTTCCTGAGTGTGGTTTACACTCATGTTTATGTCAACAAAAGATTGACAAAAGAGATTTTTAGGAGGACCTTTCAAACATCTGTCCTCAAGGAGGGGATGAGTGCCATGAAAGGTGGAAGAAAATGGGCCAGCTTTTGAAGGGCAGCACTCTCAGGGGGAGGAGAGGAAAGCAGAGCAACAGGCAGCAATGTCACCCAAACTGCAGCCGATTCAGAGGAACAACCCGTGCCAATAGCAGATGCCCCTATACAAAAATAAAATTCAAGAACAAAACAGTTAGCTAAGTGAGGGCTGAAGAAGGAGCAGGAACAGGAGGAAGTAGCAGGGCAAGAGGTAATCACCTAATCTCTACTCTTGGGTATGCTCAGAGATACGTAAATAAATTTCAGCTGGCAGTTGAATGAGCCCCATGTGGGCTGGCTGCCCTGAAGCTGGGGTATCATGGCCCATGATATGAAACTAGATGGTAGTAAAGTGTAATGGTTTTGAACACAAAACCAGTGAGAGACTCCAAGTGAGAAATACAATTTAATAGGAAAAAAAGAGAAAAATAAAATACATACAATACCACAAAAGAAAAAACACTGACAGAGTGACTCAGACAACCTGACACCCTGCTAGTTAGCGTAGTGGTAGCAGTCCAGATGAAGTGGTCTTGTGGAAGTAGCAATCCTGTAGAAAGGTGTGGTAGCTCTTGTCCTCTGGAAACCAGTGGATAAGGGCAACTTTGGTGTTTCAAATATCGGTTGTTATCTAGATAGGAAATGTTTGGCTTCTCCCTCTGGGATGATGTAATTTTATCAGTCATGCAGTGGGACTCAATGGCCCGTTAACAGAAGATATCTTGGAAAGATAAAGAACATTGCCCCATCTTGTTTTTAACAGATGGCCCATTAGCAGAGGCTATGTCCCACAGAGATAAGAATCACTGCCCCACCTGGTTTCAGCAGATGGTGATAGAATACATACCCCTGGGTATATCTTTACATTGTAACCTAGGACAGTTTTGGCATGTAGACATTGACAAGGGAGTTAGAAAAAGGACATAAACTCTCAGCCTTTGAAGATGACTCCTGTCAAGTATGAGAGAAAGGTATTCTCTCAAGGGTGCTCTAATAATGCACCCAAGCCATTGGAGCACAATGGCGAAGAGTACCTGAGAGAAATAGTTGTGCTGGAGGTAAGCTATATGAATTCGAATAACAAGCTGTAGATCTCTGTAGCTATAGATGAGGAGCAATCCATATGGCGAAAGTTTGTACAGTATGCCATGGTTGTAGACCATCCCATTAGCATTGAAATCAAAGAAAGAAGGAGACAAACAATGCTTCAGTGGACTACCTGACTCTGGAAATGTGAAGATCATCTTTTCTTCTCCCTAGAAAAATGTACATTGTCCAAGACTGCAGACAAACTCAAAAGACTCAAGCAAATTAGAAAGAAAATGTCCCATGCCCTGACAGCAGGGACCAGAGTCACTGCTATTGGGAGCAAGCACACCCCATGCTTGTGGGAGAGATGGTCCATGCCATGAGGTAACCTGGGGTTTTACCCACATGACCACAGAGAGGACATGAGGTCATGGGATAGAAAACCTACTTCTGCACTAACAGCACGGGTACCTGAGCTGAAAGGAAGAACAAATACCACAGGAAGTTCTTCAAGGATAAATTCCACTCCAGTTTCCAATGGGCCTGTCCTCCCTCAGACAGAATAGAAGAGCTGATGTTACTTCTGGTCCTCCTGGAGGGACCTCAGTTTATATTTACAAGAAGCAAGTGATGAGTGGCATGGCCAGAACTAGAGGGGCCCTGACTCCAGCCAGGCAGAGGAAAGGGACAATCATATCTATTGGACTGTGTGGATCCCATGCCCTGACACATCAGACATGCAAGGTTATAAACCTTTAGTTAAACCAGAGCACAATGTCCCCTGCTGCCATCAAGATATATAGGGGTAGAATTAATCTCTGTGTGTGGAGTGACAAGGGAATCCCAATACCTGACTGCACTGGAAGCTGGAGTGAGCCTGGCTGGGAATGGCTGGCAAAGACACCCCACTGTGACTGGTCCAGAAGCCACATGGATCCTTGGCATAGATTACGTGAGGAAAGGGTATTTAAGGACCCAAAATCCTGGCCTCTGAGAGGACCCTTTTTCTGTGGGGCTGCTGAGGGTTGAAGTACTGATCATTACCACATCACTGTGCCATTGGCAAAACTGCACCAGCTGGGATCCTGTGGTGCCCACCCATGAGATGATTTGTGAGCTGGAGACACAGGGGGTCAGCAAGCCTCGCTCACCCTTTAAGAGCCCTACATGGCCAGTGTGAAAGTCCAGTGGAGAATGGAAATTAACAGTGGACTGTTGTGGCCTGAATGAAGTTTACTTTCACCTGGAGGGGCATCGAGTACACCTGGAACTGACTGCCCTAGAGCTGGAAACAGAGCCCCACTGTTTGCCATAGATTGATTCAGACTGCACTGGAAAAGGGTGAGGCTGATAGCAGTTTCAGTACAGTGTTGATATGATGGTGTGTGGCAACACAGCAGAGGAAGGTTTTGAGAAAGAAGACAATTAAAATCCTCCTGAAGGCTGGTTTTGCCATAGAAGAAACTAAGGTGAAGGGATCTTCCCAGTAAATTCAGTTTTTTAGGAATAAACTGGTGTCATGGTTTAGGAATAGTACTCCCCAATTTAGTGTTGCTACTGAGACTATCCAAACCACACTCCTCCTTGCTTGCTCCCTTCTGCCTTCCCTCTCCCCCTTGCAGCAGGCTGGAGAGGAGAATTAGAGGCACAGAAAGTAAAGATCACAGTTGAGATAAGAACAATTTAAGAGAAGCAGCAATGAGATAAGGGAATAAACAACAACAGCAACAACACTGACAACAGAGTGTACAAAAAAAAGAAATGTTATAGCTCACCAAAGTCAAAATAGACTATATGCAATTGTCCCTTCTGTTTTCCCTCCACTACTCCCTCTGGCACAGAACGAATGTCACCAAGACCACTCCCTCTAGCATGGAACTGGAATTACCCCGCTTCTTGGTCCACCACACTTGCTTGATGGGTAGGAAGCCCTCCTACCAAGAAGAGTTCACCTTCCTCTGTACCTTGTAATGACATGAGGTGGTACAGAATATCCTGAATATCTTAGCCTCCTTCTGGCTACTGCAAAAATTAACCCTGTATTGGGGGGAACTAGGACAAATGGCAAAATAAACATCATCAGATTCTGGTAGATGTGGTCAAAATAGCATCTCTGTCCCCCAAAATAAGCAAAAAGGAAATGCGGGCTTTCATGGGTGTTGTGGGGTTTTGGAGCATGCATATTCCAGATTACAGTCAGACTGTAAACCTTCTACATGTGACCTAGAAAAGGAATTATTTTAAGTGAGGTCCTGAAGAATGACAAGCTTTTGAGCAAGTTAAATGGGGGATTAAATGGGAGCAGTAGCCCTTGGGCCAGTCAGGACAGGACAAGATATAAAAAGTGTGCTCTACAGTGCAGTTGGAGAGAATTGTCCTTTCTAGAGACTCTGGTGAAAAGTATCCAGGGAGATTCATGGATGACTCATGGGGCTCTGAAGTTATGGATACAAAAGATCTGAGGCCTGTTACACCCCAAATAGAAAAGAAATAATTGCAGCTTACAAAGGGGTTAGGACTGCTTCAGAAGTGATTGGCACTGAAGCAGAGCTCCTGTTGGCAGTCTGAGTGACAGTGCTGGTCTGGATGTTCAAAGTCCCTTCCACACATTATGACCCTGATGTGGTGTGAGGTAAATGGGTTGTACTGTTCACATAGCAAGCTCAAATAGGAAACCCCAATCTCTCAGGGATCTTGGAAATCAGCACTAACTGGCCTGATGGCAAAAGCTGGGATCATCATCATCATCAGAGGAGGGGAAGATGATACATACTGTGAACACCCCAAAATATAATCAGCTTCCTGAAAATGGAAAGTAATACATGCTCTGAACTGATGGTTCTTACCGTACTGTAGGGACACATCAAAAATAGATGCCCTATGTGACGAGTTGCAAAAGCTATTGAGGGACAAGGTGATCAAGTCAGAGCTGAAAGCCTGGCTTTAGCTATTACTGAAAGAGAAATGGCCAGCACTTTACCTCTGTGCTGCCTTGTGGATGGTGGTAAATGCTCTGTGGAGGTGGCTGAAATGATGGAAAAAGACTAATTGAGAGAGCAGAGACAAACCCATCTGAGCTTCTGAACTGTGGGAAGATGTGTCTGGGGTTACAATACAGGATGTGATAAAAGGTATCTATTCTATCTCCATCTGTTGAGGGTGGGGGCAGTGATCCTTATCTCCGCGGGAGATATTCTGCTAATGGGCAATCCATTGAAACCAGGCGGGGCATTGTTCTTTATCTTTTCACAACCCATCCTTCCTCCAGCCAGTCATTTTCTGCTAATGGCCCATCGAGTCCCACTGTGTGACTGATAAAATTACTGCATCCCATTGGAAGTTGTTCCAGCCAGGGGGAAGAGCCCAACATTTCTTACCAAGAT
>PYHW01009251.1:342624-355665 GCA_013186435.1 Turdus rufiventris | reverse complement strand
ACTGTTATTCCTAATTCCCATATCTTTGTCTGAAAGCCCCTTGATTTCAAAATTATAATAATTTGGAGGGAGGGGGTTTACATTCTCCGTTTCAAAGAGAGGGTCCTGCCTTTCTTAGCAGACACTTGTCCTCCAAGCTAGGACAAGATGTCACTGCCTGAGAAGTTGGCTGTAAAAGTTCATCATGAGATGCAAATGTGTCCAAGAGTTGGGCTGCTGAAGAACATCGCAACAATGGATGGGTGGATCGAGCTGTCAGGATTAAAATGTCTCAGGAGGATCTGGAGTGGCAACATAAGGGTGAATTATTTCTGACTTGGTGGGTCCATGGCACCTCCAGTCATCACCCAGATGGCTTGTGGTTAAGGGGTGAACTTACCCATGGATACTATCCCCCAGGTTATCCATAACTGTGAAGCATGTGCTGGGATCAAGCAGACCAGGTAATGCCTCTGTGATGTGGTGGACCATGGTCACAGAATCATTGAATATTCAGAACTGCAAAGAACCCATAAGGATCTCTGAGTCCAACTCTTAAATGAATGGTCCATATAGGGATCCAATCCTACAACCTTGGAATTGTTAGCACTGTGCTCTACCAAACTGAGCTCAGCTTAAGTCAAAATACAAATAAGGGAAAGCTTAAAGTTACATAACACTCCTGTAGACCTACCAAGATGAGAGCTCTATTCTAGCAGTGGTGGAAACAACCACAGAATGGCTGGAGGCATACCCTGTGTGTCATGCAACATCATCTTGGGCCTTGAGAAGCAAGTTTGACAAACATGGTATGTGAAAGTAATTGATAAAAATTTGCTTTCAGTTCAGAGCATTGACCAGTTTTTCTGCTTGTACCTTTCCTGCAAGTGCTGACTGTTCAAATTATGCCTACAAAGCGATACAGGGTGTGGAAAGTAAGGCTTACAGGATAAGACTAAAAGAATTCGTTTTATTAAAGAATTCTTGAAGTAATTTTATCACCATTGGTGTAAACTTTCACTTGAAATAAAACAAATGATAGTGAAGAAAGGAGATTATTTCCTTCAGATGGAGACACGACAACAAGTTCCAAAGGTTTACACAGCTGAGGGTAAACTGTAAATCTTGTCTTGAAAATCTTAGATCTGGGAAAGATATATTATTCTCCTGCAATAAAGATATTTAAATTTATAGATGGAATTTACAAAAGTAAAATACTGTTAGATAATGTGTGTATGTGTGTGTGTGTGTATAGGTAGGAATTGCTGGGACAATTTTCACAGTCTGTAAGAGGAGTCAATTTGGTATTGACCCTTTTAACCCTGAAATTATTAAGTGCATGTATTTTTCCTCTTTTCCTACAGTGTGGTAACAAGGATTTTATCTGTACTGCCCTCAGCATTCTTGGGCCTCTTGAATTTCAGTGCTTTACAGATACTTTTCAAGCAGAGCAGAACTAGCTCATGCCTTTGGAAGTGATTGTGAGGAGCTTGTTCTGTTGCCAAAGTCATGGATTAAGTGGGAGGGATTGGAATTTTTTTAGGCACTGAATTTCATTGATGTTTCCCTGTGAAAACTTCAGGTGGTTTTTATTTATTTATTTTTATTATTTTTTTTTTTTTTTTTGGAAGAGGGGAAGTGAAGTGAAACCCTCTACCTTTGAGCAAAGTTTGATGTAATTAAATCACAGTCAAAGCTCTCATCCAAACAAACTGTTCTTTCCTCCCCCTTTGTGTGAATTCTCTCTGCATCTGCTGATTTCAGAAAAAGAAATAAATATTTCTACATACTTCTGATAGTGTGTGTAATATCCTCTCTTGTGGTAGAGGCTTTAATTGATCTCTAAAAACATTATGCTATTCAGGATGAAATTGCTTAATTTCTAATAAAATATCCCAAATTAAAAAAACCCCAAACATGATGACATAGCACTAAGATGGTGAAAATTTAATCATCCCGCAAGAAAGTTAAAAATATACTTCATGAGAATTAATATTTCATGGTGATACAAAAGCAGTTTTCAGATATTGCACGATGACATGGAAAAAATGAATGCTGATGGTGAAGTTTATGTGCTTTTGATCAATATTAAATATTTTAATTCTAAATTGTAAGTGCAGTAATTTCGTGACTATAAGGCACACCCTTTTGGCTAAAATTTTGGCCTGAACCTGGAAGTGTGCATTATAGTCCGGTGCACGTTATATATGGACAAAGTTGGGAAATTTGCCAACATGGAAGTGTGAGCTGCGAGTTGTGGGGGAGCTGGTAGGGCCATGGCTGCCAGGTGGAGGCGAGGCCGTGGGGCCGCAGCTGCCGAGTGGAGGTGAGCCTGGGGCCCTGTGGCTGTTGTGTACAGGCAGGCCCGGGGGTCCATGGCTGCCTGGTTGAGGTGGGGCCTTGGCCAGCAACCGCGCAGGGGGAGCTGGGGGTGGATCCTCACTGCAAAAAAAAGTGCACCTTATAGTCTGGTGCGCCTTATATAATGTACAAAGTTGCAAAAGTTGCCGACTCTCGGAGGTGCACCTTATAGTCCAGTGCGCCTTATGGTTGTGAAATTACTGTATTTTTTTCAACTCCCTTATAATATATGTATCCATTTTCACTCTCTCTAAAAACCTTGTCTTTTTTCTACTACACATGCTTGAAAAACTTCCATTTCATGACATTACAAATTGCATTAATCTTTCATATCTTGTCCCAGGAAAAACTCCATTTGACTTTCTGAATTAATTCATTTACCCATAAGATTATTGTTACTAACATTTAATATATTACTATCTTTTTATACTAAAAGCTTTTTTGCAAGCAGTACTCCATGTTGCTAAGATCTCTAAAACTCAGTGAAAATAGATGAGATTTCAGTAATAGAAATATTAATTAAATATTATTTTGAGTTTATACAACCAAATAAGGCCCATAAGAACCCACAAAACTGCGATTATATGATGTTTTGGAATGTGTTTAGCACATTTCTCCTTTCTGATTCTTTTTTGAGAAGAAGTAGGCATTTAAGTCAAAAGACTCAAAACTTGCCCACCTAGTAGAAGCCCCTTTACTTGATTTACTGTAGGATACATCCTGAAAAAGTAGATCATAAAGTTTTACTTACATATTTGCTTAATTAATAAATTTTGTCTTATTTCTTCTAAGGGAATAAGAGGATCCTAACTGGAAGTCACCCATTTCTCCCATCACCTCTCAGATCTAATTTGTCCTAGTCTAATGTTTTATTGAATCATATGTTCTTTCACCACTGAATTAAAAAATAAAAAATATAATTGGAATCTATAAAAAAAAAAAAGTCTTTATCTAAACATCTTGGAAATTTTCAGATTTCAAATGGTAGTTGGAATTAAGAGTTAAGTTTTAGTGGTAGTACATGATTTGCATTGAATCATCATCTGAAGGTTTCTGGAAAAGACCAGGAGAATCAGGGTTAATTCAGTTGTTATTAATGTTTTTTAATGTCAAATTATAGTAGAGTTTTTGACTGATGACTGAGTTCTGAGACAAAGAACAAGGAAATCCTTTATTTCACTTGCTTATGGATTTTCAGAACTTGTTGTGATTTTCATGCTCCCTATCCTTAATATGTGGAACAAAAATATCATGCAATCAGATAAAGAAAAAAAAAAAGTAAAAATAACCAAATGAAAACCTTAGGAAAGCATAATTCCCAGCTTATGTTATGGGCATAATTTCCCATAATATCCATGCCAGCAATGAAGATACATTGTAAGGTGGGAATCTTGGCAAATGTCTGTAGGGAAACATGTTTGTATATCCCTTCCATTCCTGTATAATTAAATTCTGATCTATGTAACTGCAGTGTTTATTTTATTCCTTCTGGTTTGTCTTTTTAAGTTTGCTATGTTCATTCACAAAAAAGTCTTTTATGTCCCCAGAGAATAACAAGGTTGTCTGTGAACACAGAGGAAATTTGGCATTTTGTACTCATTAGCTGTTCTTGATTTCTTGTTGGCACGACATAGCTGCAGTTGTGAAAAAGGAAATACAGCATTTCATGTATTTAGTTAAGGTAAAACTCACATGCCTGATGTGAATATAAAAGGAACAATTGACTACTAACTGTCACAATTCTGCACTGAATTTGTGCTAACTGCTATCAGGAAAAGATAAAAATTTTATCAGAGAACTGAAAGACTTTGTTTCAAATTCAAGAAAATCATCAGCTCTGCCATGTGGCTTATCTCCTTGATAAAGTCTTTACGTTTGCAGAGAAACTATTTCAAAATCCTAAACCCTTCTTTTTTTATCTTGGGCAGTCAGCTCCCTGCCTTCTCTCTCCACTGCCACCAAGAAATAAGTGAAATCTAATAATGAAAACTTGTGTTTAAATAAAAAAATAAATTTAAAAAACTCACACTGAGCTAGTCACTAGCAAAATTTCAGCTTGAAAGGTTAAAATCTTTTGAAGAATAAACAGCAGAAAACCTTAGTGAAGTAAGGCATTATGAACTTACTTGGCTACTACATGCAGTTGAAATGTAATTGTGTGGATATGCCTACTATGTTCTATAAACTGAACTGAAGAATGGAAAACCCTGATATTGCTATCAAGAACCATGAATGAAACAGTGCAACTTTTCTAGTGAATTGTTTTTAAACTTCTAGCTACAAATAGCCAGCAGTAGATCTGAGATAAAGAAGTTAGGTTCTCTGAACAAGGGTAATTCATCCCTGTCCAGGAAGCAAATGCAAGCATAAGCATATAGCAGCAGCAGTAATGACAGGCTGGGTTCATCTTAAGTGACGTTGCATATTGTGTAGCTAGAAGGCCTGAAACTGTGAAGGTCTAGTGGTCTGTCAACTTCTGCTCATTTCTCTTATTGATGAAGATTTCACTAAGATTGGGACCTGCATAATGGTCAATACCTCTCAGGAAAACAAGGAGAGGGGAAATCTCTTTTTATCTATGTCAAAGGAATGTCATTAAATTCAGTGAATCTTTTGAAACTAATTACAAGCCTGCACACTGACCAAAGACTGAGTTACTACAATTTACATATTAAATATTCTATTAGGTAAAATGACATAGGTGCTCATTCCTGGGGAAAAGAAGGTCTCTTTTGTTGAAAAGAGTAGACAGGCTAGAGAGTATTTGGTCTTCACAGTGTTGGGAAAAGAAAGTTTGAAGTGCACATGACAGAACCAAAGATTTAATAAATACCTGTTGGAGGGCAGGTTTTCTGGCACCTTTTTTTAGGTTTTAGCAAGCACTAGTCTTGTTGCTACAGTATGACGTTCTTTATGAGCCTCATTCCTTTTCATGAGGTTTTTCATAATGGATATTAATTTATTAAAATTTGATAGCAAAGTTGATCCTTCTTAGGGCTTTACCTGCATGGGAAAGATGAATATTATCATACTTCTGAGAGACTCCCAGAGCTATTGCCTCTTCTATTCTGTTACACTAGGTCTGCATTTCTAGTTGCTTTTAGTTATTCTACTTGTCTGATGATTAGTAGTTTTCCGTGCTTGAGGAAAGATTGCAAACCTGTCTTTGATTAGTTTTTTTCACTATTTTGTTTTCACATGGTTTACTGGAACCTTTTTTTAAAATATTTTTTTATTTTTTTAAATCTTAAAGTACTGCTTTGCTCTTTAGTTAGTCAGTATTCTCTTTGAGTCCGTCATAAAACCAATGAATTTGATATGTTCCTAGGGAAGTCAAAAATCATAATCTTTTTTTTTCTTTCTATGTTACTTCTATCCTGTCTTATGAGAGGTTTAATAGTTATTTAAGGATTTGGTAGTTCTTTTTGGTTGAGGGAGTTTGGCATAAATTGAATTTTAAGGGGAAAAAAGAGGTGTACCCAACAAGGTGTACCCAACAATATGATAGATGAAAATAATTTCATTAAACATTTAAATAAGTGAAATTTTAATATGTTAATTTGTGTATGCTCTTGGGTTGGGATGTTTCAGTTTGAGTTAAGATATGTCATGAGTAGAGTGAGTCAATGTGTTAATGTATTGCATGTACTTTTTAGCTAATTATGAACAGAATATCATTTTTCACATCAACTTGTAGTAGCTAGGTACTATATGTTTAATTTTTTTTTTTTTTTTTGCTTATATATGTTGACATTAGAGTAAATTTGCACTCAAATTGAAAAGCATTAAAATCTATTAGTCTTTATTGTGGACCAAGCCGATAATTCTGATAAAGAAGCTGTTCCATTTAAAATAAAATCAGTGCCATATATTCTTGAAGTTTTCACAGAGGTTTATGCAAATGAAACACTGTAAATGAAATCAGGTAATTTTCCCTACATGGAAATTAAAATATGCACTTACGCATTCTGAATAAATAAATCTCAGATTGTCCCAGTATTTTGATTTTTTTATTATTATTATTTTGATTTCAACAAGCAGCTGCTTGGTAGAGGAAACAAAGTTTATTTGATCAACCATAATGTTATTAATGTAGTCATGATAACTGTTACTATTGTTATTGTAACTGTTATTATTATAGGATGGTGTCCTATTTGAACTCCTTTTTGTAGTTCATATAGTATGATCTATGCAATTTATAGTACTTGTATATTAAAAATTTCTTGGTTTACTCTGAGTATACATAATGAGATACTATTTTGAGCTGGAAGAGAAATGATAGGAATATTTTATTCATGCATCACTTAAGAGTTTTATTCCTTTAAAACGTCTCAATTGCTTTATAAACTTAAATAAACTCACACTGGAATTATGGAATATGGAAAGGCATGCCTTTATATAATTTAAACAATTTTTCTTGAATAACAAGTAATATGTATGTTTTAAAATATATTTTTTCCCTAATAAAATCTTATTTGTTACCAGATTTTTGTGCGTATTGCAGAAACCTAGTGTTTCTTTATGCTTTTGGTATCGTTATGTATTTAAAAAAAATATATTTGTATATTTGTCACAAAAAATGTAATAAATGCTACATAACTTTTAACTAAACTCTGGTTTTAGTGTCAGGTTAGAATAGGCTACTTAAGTCTTCCTTTACGCTAGAGAAGCTATGTGAAATATCACAAAAAGCCCTACATTGCCTTCAGCAGCAAGCTGTGTTCTGTTGAACACTGTTGAATGCTGTCCAAGAGAAATGAAGAGTCACTGGTAGCATGTGAAATAGCACTGAATTCTAACCGTGTTTCCTTTGCGTGAAAACAATGTAAGTAAGTGAAAGCATACAGAATTGTCACTCTGTAGCGACTGTTCTTTCAGTTGTTTTCATTTACATTGAGAAGCAAGTTGGTCCTAACCATCTGGTTCTTGACAATTTCTACATAATGTTTTGATTTCACTCTGGAATTAATTAATTAATTAATTAATTAATTAATTAATTTTGAGTTAAATTGCACAATGGAGATTGACATAAAAATATTTTTTAAGCTACATATGTTAAGCAATAAAGCAGAAGTTCATATGAAGTAATTTTCTTGAAATAAAGCATAGTGGCTGTTGTAAAAGAAGTATGTAATTATTCAGGGTATATATATTTGTGACACATTGCTTGTTTCTCATATTGTGCAAAGGTAAAAAGCTGTATGATGGACTGCTGAATTGTGGATAATACATTTTTTAAATATTCAAAATGTTATGTGCGTTTCTATTTTAAGTTGAGTTTGACATAAGCTATTATATGATAAATGCTAAGTGCTCATAGAATTCCTCTGGGAATATCTCAAAGCAGTATGTGTGTTTCACAAAAACATGTGTATTGGACCATCTGGGTAGAATAATTCAGCACCATTGATTCCTTTCCAAAATGTACATTAAAAAGAAAAAAGGTGAAAAATTTATTTGGCAGAAGCTAACATTACAAAGGCATCCATGCAGCAGAAATGCACCTTTTTTTTTTAAATTTTGAATTTAAATTTGTGAAGCCTTATACCCACGGGTGATTTAAAAGTAGCATGCCTACTCTTGTTTATCTACTAGTGCTTCTATGTATTAATGGCATGCTCTCATTCCTGATGATTCATTTCATAACACATGCTATCTCTCATCAGAAGAACAACATTTAAAATATGAGGCATTTGAGAGAGATGAGACATTCTGCTGCAAGTAGCTCTGCAATTTTCAGCACAGGGAAGACATGGACCTGTCGTGCAGATCCAGATGAGAGTTGAAAAAATGTTCAGAGGGATGGAGCAGAATCTCGCTTATAAGGAAAGGCTAAGACAATTGGGATTGTTCAGCCTGAAGAAGAGAAGTCTCCATGGAGACCTTATTGTGGCCTTTTCAATACTTAGTAAGGAAGTCTGCAGGAATAGAACAAGGAGTAATAGTTGTGGACCAAAAGAGGGTAGATTTAAATGAGTTACAAGGAGGAAATTTATTCTGATGAAAGTGATAAAACACTAGAGCTGTTTGTCTAGAGAGGCTGTAGATGCTGCACATCCAGAAACATTGAAAATCAGGTTGGGTGGGGTTTCTAGGAAATCTGATCTAGGGCAGGTGTTTTGGCTTATGGCAGGGGGTTGGACTAGATGACCTTTAAAGGTCCATTCCAACTCAAACTGTTCCGTGATTCTGTGGGTCCATGATTGTATATAATGCAGATAGTTTTGAGTAAACATGCCTTTTATTTTCTCCTCTTAATAGTCATCTTGGTATCTAGACTTACAATGTAGTCTTTGGCAGTAGAAAAAGGATCAGTGACACTTGAAGTGTTCTCCTGCATCAGCAGTGTAAGTAGCTCTCTGTGTCAAGCACAGCATCATCATATGCTCTCTTTCTAATGCAATTTATGACTAATAAGTTCTTTCTATTTTCTGTGCTGTAAAGAAACCTTTCACTAATGAGATCCTTTTCTAAGACTTACCAGTGCAATGCATTTATTCATAGGACCTTCATTTTTTTTTCTTTTTTGTGCTTACCAGTTAGACAGTTTATCCCAAGTAGAAAAGCTTCTTTTCACCATTGTAAAAGTAATCCGTGGATAATGAAGTGAAAAAATGAGTGCGTTTAGACACTGAAGAGTAGTTACAAAAGTCTGCCCTTTTTATTGTGTGAACCTAGAACAGAAAATAAAGTGATGAAAGTAAGAATATTTTTTTTTCGTGTGTGAAATGCTCTCAATTTGGTAGAATATGGCATATGTGATTTTATCAAGTATAATTATTAAAAGATGTTGTTTGTTGTGAATTAATATTATTTATGGGATTTAGGACACAACTTGTAACAGTTAAGGCCAATACTAGGCCGTTCCTCTAGAAAGAGCTTTTGTCTAAGAACTAAATAAAACAACATAAAAAATATTTTTGAATGTTATGAAAAAGTCTCCTTGGGACATTAATATAAAAATCTTCCTTCTAATTAGAAATATATATATAATTACTCAGAAGAAACAATTATTAATTAAAAGTTTTTGTATTCATTAATATTTATGGTTTTTGATAGTGAAACCTGGTAGAAAAATAGAAGGGTTGGAAAAAGAAGAATACACCTATGACTTGTCAATTACTAGTTGCATCCAAAGAATGTGATTGTCCTGAAAAGAAACACTTCAAAAAGACTAAAATGGTTCTCTAAAGAGATGCCAGCCCCAGAAGTTAATTTTCTTTCAGCTAAACTAAGTCAGATATCAATTCTGAATTGATAAATTTCAAATTTAAATGGAGAATGAACACATATCCTGTGTAGTAATTCAGCTGGAGAGGCATTTAAAGCTAGAGTATTGATTAGTGTTTGCTTATTTCTGCACAATTGATTGTGGACTGCAGTTAAGTCTATTTTTTTCAGAAACATTCAGGTTTTGTTCTCTATGAGGTTAAGATTTACATGCTAATGATTTTGAGATAATTATTATTTTTCTGTGTCTGTATCAAACAAATATACCATTTGCAAGGCAAAACAATTTCCATTTTGTCATGTTTAGTGTTCTTAAAAAGGATGACATTACTTTGTTATTTCATTTCATTCAGTTTGCTTGGCTTTATAATTTTTTTTTAGAAACAGCTGTATTTAAAGTGATTGCACATTAAAAGTGCATCCCCTGGCACCAGGTCAGAAGTATAGCAATTTCATGACTATAAGGCACACTGGATTACAAGACGCACTTCCAGGTGTCGGCCAATTTCCAAACTTTTTCCATATAGAAGGTGGGCTGTACTATAAGGCGCACTTTTTTTTGCAGTGAGGATCCGCGTGCAACAAAGTAAGGAATTAGTAACTGACTCGTACGAGCCCTGCTGAGCCCTGCCAAGCTGCACAGCCCCACGTGAGCCCAACAGCCCCATGTGAGCCCCACGGCCCCGCGCAGCCCTGCATGGCTGGGCTTGCTGCTCGCTGCTCACTGCTCGCTGCTCGGCTTGCGGCTCGCACTTCCAGATTGTTGGCAAATTTCTGAACTTTGTCCATATATAAGACGCACCGGATTATAAGGTGCACTTCCGGTTTTCAGTCAAAATTTTAGGCTTTAAGGTGCGCCTTATAGTTGTGAAATTACTGTAAATAGAAAGCGTGTGGTGAGGTTGTAGCTTGGTTCTGCAACACAGAATTGAATGTGTCCCTTGCTATTCATGTAAATCATAGTGAGTTAGCAGTGAAAAATATTTTGTTATGATCTTAGAAGTTAAGTTAGAAGTGGGTAAAAAAAGCTGATTAAAGAACATGATAAATTATTGTCTGGTAATCTTATGAAATACTGGGTAAAAAACTCCAAAACCTTTTCTTCAGTACTGATACTTCTATACATAATACAGCAAGAGGAAATATTTAGAGATATGCTGCTCTCAGATGCCGAGTTGATTGTGTTACAGTTCCAGCAAGCAGTGTCTGTCAGATTAACCTGAACGTGATATTTTTCATTGGCAGATAATTGTGATAATCAGCTGGTGTCTGCTTTGCCTCAGTCATCATTCAGTAGTTCATCAGAGCTGTCTAGCAGTCACAGCCCTGGCTTTGCAAGGCTTAATCGAAGAGAAGGTGAGTGAATTATATTGGTCGATTTTTAATTCTGGATTGAAATGAAAACAGTTTAGATATTCAAGAGCATATGTTACCATTTCAAATAATTTTTGTCTGGTATTTCTATACCAACCATGGACAATAGTGTAGTCTCAGAGCAAGGAAGTTACGAATCTCAACTTCCCACCCTACAGTGGGTGAGATGTCTGACAACATGAGCACTCCGTGGTGCTCTATGGGCTTATTGAAGAGGCAGCATCTAAGGATACTGACTTCTGTTTGGTTCTTACCAATGAGGAATCTGATGAATAAACCGTTTCAAAGGTGCTGCCCTAGGAAACTTCCCTGAAATATTGTGTCTTAGGTCAAAATCTATTAATAATTCAGCCACAATATTAGTGGTGGTTACTTAGAGACTATTACTCATGTAGTCCATTGTTATATTTTACATTAATTTATTTAATTGAGAAGTATATAAAATAAATCTTGAGAATATTTCGTAACACCAAAATAATTTCTGTCATTGAACCTCCACCATTTCCTGGAATGTTTTCTATGTCTGTTAGATAGAAACACTATAATGAAGAAGGAATGCCAATCTGTTTTATTAACCTAGTGGGCAGATTTGATAAGCATGAGCTTCTGTTTTTAATGAAGTTATGATATCAGTGGAAATTATATATCTTGGAAAGGTTTCCCTTAGTTTGACATAATATTTGGTGTTAGAATTTTAAATAAGATGCATTATCATCAGAGTTAGCATCTTAATACTGGCCTTCCCTAAAAATGTGTCTTTGAAAGCTTTTCCATTTGGTTCTCTTCACGTGCTATGCAGTTGTTTGTGCCATGTTAAAATTAATTTTTTAGTATTATAATTTTCTTCACTTTGCCCTGTACTGTATGCACACATTAGAAATGCTTATAACATTACATCTGGTATCATTTGAACGCATGTAGATACAAAACAGCAGGTGGCCTAATTAGAAGAATGTGACTGTCTACCTTCTCATTCTTTGTACCTCAGGTTCATGGCACTCAGTAGAGTACATCTTATTCATTTGTCATTGTTTAATAATATGACCAGATTGTTTAGCTAGATACTTTTTGGTTTGTTCATTCAGATGTAATTTTTTGGAATGGTGTAGATGAGGTGAGATGAAGGCCTTCAGTAAATTAATCTTAATTAAATTAGTTTTAACTTACATTTTACTTTTTATTTTTCATTGTGAGTAGAACTCAGTACTTGCTATGGAACCAGGAATACATTTTCTACACTTGTGTTTAACTCTTTTCTGTGAATTTCTGCTGCAAAACCTGATTATATTTGTAGATGTATATACGTGAAAGTTTTATTTAGATGAAACAAAGCTAGTCGTTGTACACACATGGTTATAAACATAAGAAATTATTGCTAAACCATAGAGAATGGAGAAAAAAAATCTGTTATTAGGAAAATATGACATGCTGTCAGTGATTTTATGGAAGCAATGAACAGATCATTAGAGTTTTGAAAGAAATAGTGTGATAACAGAAAGTGAGTTTGCCTTTAATATAGATCATTCTCTACTTTGAATAAAAACAACTCCTTTTTTTTCAGCCAAAGTTAGAGATTGGGAGTAATTGTAACCTCCTAAAATTAATTTAGGACAAGCAGATTGTGATTCCACTACAATAACATGCTTGGTTCTTAAAATGCCAAAGTTAGGGAAAATGGAATACATTTTCGACAGAAAAAAGTTGAGCGTTTTTACACAAATTACAGGAGAGTCAAAATGTTGTGCTTCATCAATAAAAAAATAAACTAAATATGTATATGCACCTGGATTGTTTTAGTTGGTAATGGAGAGTTTAAAATATCAGAAAATTTATCAGAAAAGTGGAAAATTGCACTGAAATTTTTAACCATGTAGATTCATGTTTGTTAAATGTAGAAAATCAATAGGAAAAGTTAAAGGGATTGAGGAGAGAAAACTGTAGCCTAAAAAATAAAAGCATAATATGTACTTTATGTGAAGACATAGTAAAAATGAAAACAGCAGAGAATGATTATTAAAACATCTAAGTGAGAATGTTTCAGCTTTCTCTCTATAAAGCAAAAAAGATAATGTGGTTGATCTCCTTGATAACAAAAAA
>PYHW01009251.1:318045-332506 GCA_013186435.1 Turdus rufiventris | reverse complement strand
GGGACTCAATGGGCCATTAGCAGAAAATGACTGGCTGGAGGAAGGATGGGTTGTGAAAAGATAAAGAACAATGGCCCATCAGCAAAATATCTTCCACAGAGATAAGGATCACTACCTCCACCCTCAACAAATGGTGATAGAATAGATACCTTTCATCACACCCTGTATTGTAACATGCAGCTTATAATCAGGTGCGGCTTATATATGGACAAAGAATGAAAAGTTGCTGACACCGGAAGTGCGGCTTATGCTCGGTGCGGCTTATAATAGTGAAATTACTGTAACTACATCAGCAGAATTTTAATGTACAAATAGAAGTGATAATGTACTTTTTAGGTTTTTGTTTTTGTTTTTTTTTTTGTTTGTTTGTTTTTGTTTTGTTTTGTTTTGTTTTGTTTTGTTTTGTTTTTTTTAATTTCGTGGTGTGATGATCAATAGTGAGGTAGAGTAGGCAGAACTGATTTGGATGAAGCCAGTAGAAATTTTTATAAGTATTTTTAAGTCCCACATGGAAGTACCCTTTTTTGGAGACCTTTTTTCCCTGCCTCTTCATTTCACTTGTTATTATTTATCAAAATAAAGAATTCTGTCATAATTTTATTAACACAAATTTTAGTTTATATAATAACACTATATAAGGGTCAGTAGATTATAATATATAATAAAAATAATACTTTTATCATTTGCAGGATTGAAGATAGTAATTTTTTACTGTTAAATAATTTACGAACCTGTGGAATCCCCCAAAAAGCCTTTACCTGTGGGTTTTAAAATTTTCTTTAATATGGCATGCCAGCTCTTTTGTATGTTTTTTATAGGTTTCTTTAGTTTTAAATATTAAGGATCTAAATTACACTGTCATGAAGATTCTAGAATTTAAATAATTTCTTTAATGTTCTTTCTGTTCTTGTGGTCTCTTCCTAGTGTCACAATGGTAATTGTAGATTATAGCTTACAAACCATATTAAATGAAACTAAAAGGTCATCAGTAAATTAAGCTCCTCCGTCTTCAGTATCTTGGGGTATAAAAAATCATCATTCTTTATATAGTATGTGAACTTTTCTACACTACAGGCAACTGCTGGTTTTTTGTCTTAAGAATAACATTACATTTTTTTGTTATTTTCTGGTCAGTTGCTTATGAGATTGTTTTTGGGGGTAGAAGATTCTCCATTTTATACAGTCTACATTTTAGAATAGATGTTCATTGTAGCTTGTACATCTACAGTACATTTTATTTTACATATTAATATGGCTTTCATTCTTTGTTTGAGAACTGAAATACAGTTGTGCCTTATTCTTGTCATGGCTGTGTCTAGAAAGAAAATGAAAAGTAGCCTATTTTTTTATATATCAGTTCATATATCAGTTCAGACTTTTTCTAGAAGGTGATTTGGGAGTTTTATTTTTCAGTGTCTTTACATGCCAGAATTGCAGGTATGCAGTGGTTGTCATTGCAAAAGTCAGATCTGCAAATACTCTGAGGTCAGCAATTGAGTGTTTGCAATAAATTTATCATACTTTCTGGCTGAAGTGTTCTCTAATCCTTCAGTAAAGAATTAACTTGAATTGAAATGGTGCTGCTACCAGGTACCTGTGTATCAGTTCACTCTAAAGTTGCTTTCTGCTGAAGCGTGCAAAGATTGCAGCATGTCTCGCTCATAGATTATTCCCTGTACCCTTTGCATGCCAGCATTAAGAGGTCATTGATAAATAGTATGACCTGCAAAGGAACAGAAAAAAAATATTTTGCAATTAATGGTAATTCTACATTGCTATGAGTATATTTCACAAAATCATCACCACAAGGCAAATTTCCCCTGTTTTGGGACAGAAAGATAAGCAAAGAGAAATGTAACATTAAATATTATTGTTTGAGGAAGTATGTTTAGAGGAAAAAAAAAATAAAAACCCAAAGTAAAATCCAAGTCATTAAATTGTTGTCTACATTAAAAAATGTGTTTCAGAACACATAATTTATTATATTCAAAACCAATTATTACTTCTCAAAATATTATAATGGACCTGAAAGTTCAATAGAGATCTTCAAGACTTTTTAATATTTGACTTCTGAAACAGAATTTTGAGCCATTACCTGAGAATTTTGTGAAAAGCAATTATTTAAGGAAAAAAAAACATGAGAAACTAAATGTCCATGAAAATGAGAAGGACTTAGTTAAGATCACTTGCATCTTTGCTAGGCTAATATTTTACTGCAACATTCAACTTATAAAAAAATACTCTGAAAGAGCATGTTTTGCTTAAAAGGGGTCAAGAATGATGGGTAATACAATAGGAGAAATAATTTTCCCATTTAGTCATAGGTTTTTTTTGGTTTTTTTTGTTGATGTGTTGAAATGATCTTTTAAAATTTCTCAAATGTAACAAACTAGATATATTACTGAATATCTTGTGTGGGCAGGATACTACATGTATAGCTAATGCAATTTTGAAATGCAGATGACATTTTAAGTACATAATTAGTGTCATTGATCAGGCATTGATTTAAAAATATACTCAACTGAGATCTCCAGTGTTGCAAGCTGCAAGAAGAGAAATGCAAAGATGAGAATTTAAATGCAGATACAATATAGAACATGTTCTGCTTTTAGCATAATTTCAGAAGATAGCTGTTTATTTCAGTAGTACTATGGAATTTATTTGAAAATTCTGAATTTTTAAAAGGCAGTGTTAGTATAATTTTAATAATTGAATAAAATATTTTAAAAATGTATAAAAAGATTACATGAAAATTTTTTTCAGCATCATAGTTTACTTGTGTGAGTTAGGGTAAAAGTTGTGCTCATTATTTTTAGATATAAAGCAGCTGAAGTCCTGCTTTAATATTAGATATTTGTGCTATAGAAAGAGGAGTATCTTTCTGACAGGAAATCAAAAGTGTCTATTGATTCTAAAGCATAAATTGTCAAAAACACACTGGCTAAATAAGTTTTCAGACAGCCTTGATATTTTGATTCTAACATTTTAAAAGGGATTAAGCTGAGTCATATTGAAGTGCACCTGGTTTCTAAATATAGAATGAAGGGATGAAGTGGGATCTTCACTTTTGCTGTTGTTGAGAGGGGCAATAGATTTACATCTGACAAAAAGAATCCTTTGCTTGCGGTTATTGTATGTCTTTAATTCTGAAACAGGGTGTCTGCAATTTAAGTGCATTTGTAAAACCACTCATGTTTTAATTAAGCTCAAAAATTAACAAACAAAAAAGAACAGACCACAAAATGTGAACTGTAGCCAAGGATGTATTAATCTTGAATTCAGGAGCCTAAATATTGTAAAGTACCTTAAATCAAACAAGATCAGCGTTGATTTGAAATGAGAAAGAACTGGAAAATGCATCTTTTTTTTAAAAATAACTTTTATTTTCTCCTTTTATTCCAGCTAATTTCACACAAAAGTGTTTTAATAAGATATTCAGTGGACCATTCTCATGTATTTCAATGTATTTTTACAATATTTATATGCAAAGGCTTCAAGGCATCTTATAAACATATTTTGATTAATAAGTCAAGAGACTTTAAATAGACATTTTATCTTAATTCATCTTAAAAATTCTGGACAACTCATGCAATTTTGTTATGTTTATTCCTTTTTTATTATATTGTTTTATGTCTTTAGATCTTCAGTATGTTCTCACAAATAACCACGTTGTTAACTGAATATCCTTTTGGATTTTTTAAAAATATTAAATGACTTATTACATGGCTAAAATGAGTACTACATTCTTCTTTTTAAAAAATAATTGCTCCTGAATATATCTAGTACTAGAAAAAAATCTTCAATTTCCTTAAAAAGTGTGAATGCTTTACAGTTTTTCAAGGTGCATCTATTAGGGGTAAACTATTCTGAATTAATTAAATGTAAGTATTCTCACAGATTTGCAAAGTTTAACTCATCCATACATTTGCATTTTGCTAAGAAGCAAATATTCAGTAGAAATAGGAACAAAAGCTCTTTGATCATTAAGTATGTGTGCCTTATAGCTAATCTAAAATCCAATAAACCAGAGCAGAGTTTGGTTTTTCTATTGGTTTTTAATGATGAATTAGGATTCTTTTATTTTAAATAGTTCAAATAGGGATTTTTTTTCTGTGTGACTCCACGTTTTGCACATACCCTCTAGCTCTATAGCCACATTTAGGTATAAAGTTTTTTTCATATATTGAAAAATATTTTTTTTTTCACTTGCCCAGACTTTGTTCTATATTACCTTTTTCACACCCTCGAATAGCAGTAATAATTTTAAAATACATTTTGTACGGAAATCACTGTATAATAAGTAATATGTATATACTCACAGGACTAGATTCTAATATGATACAGAAGGCCAGCTGTCTACATTTAGCAAAAAGTCAACCTTGAAATTGGTAAGCTTAGAAGAGTAGTCATGAAAGAGCAGTTCAGGCAAAAATGAAGCAATCCATTGAAATCATAGCTTTCACAAGTCATTACATTGTTTACTGTGTTTCCTCAAGGGATTGCTTTGCCTTTTGGATAACTAAGAAGTCTTGATTATTTTTCTAGCCTGCAGAAATATGGAAAAGCTTTTATCGTTTAATCTTTTGCAAAATGCAAGTGCTGGAGACATAAGTATATACACATACAGAAAAAAAAAAGGAAAAAATAAAAGTAATATCAGCTTATTTTCATGTAAAGCAGAAGAAAACAAAAAACCCAACCTCACTTTTCTATTTTTAGCAGCAACAAAGAATCTCTTTTTTTTTTTGCTGTTACATGATTATTTGTTACATAAAATTAATTATATGATCATTTTTGTGTCCTTAAAGTTTTCTGATACGTTTACATGGAAACAAAGATTAATGTAATCAGACTCTTATGGGTAGAGATGCTGCAGGGGCCATATGCATGCATGGGATTCTTCACACTCCAGTGAGAAAACACAAAACCTGCAATGGCTTATTTCTCATTTCTTAAGAGCATGCAAGGTATTTTTTCTGTAACAAATCCAGAAAAGTTGTATGTGTTCATCTTTCCCAGAACTCTTAAAAACTTGTTTGCAGATTCATCTATGTGACTGATCATACCTCTCACTGTAGTCTCAAACACAGTATTTTCAGCTAGAATGGGATTTTGTGAGGCACTTTTAAGTAGTTCTCCCTCAGGTGAATATTCATCATTTTCTGGGACTGGGGATTGAAAAGAAACCAGGAAAAATTGGTAAAATTGAGACTGAACTGGGATTTCTGGCACACAAAATTATAACACCAGGAATGGCAGTATGAATACTGCTGTACTGTTAGACCTAGTGCCAGGATCTGAAGCAGCTGGAGCTTCATCCTGGGAGGGCATACATAATGACGAACAAGAAGAATTTTCTAAATGTCAAAATTTTTCTTGAGGGAAACAATATTCCCAGTACAGTTTCTGGCTTTATTCCACTTGCAGTACCTCTCAAGTCTTTTTATGTGCCTTTTACATTCATTTCTCTAACCTTTTCACAATTTCTAAGATCAGAAAAGACAAAGGCACAATTATTTTTGTGGCTTTGTGCTTGCTGAGGCAGTTCTGGCTTATGTGGTTACAAATGTCCTTCTGGCCTTTAGTCCAGGCTCCAGACTGCCTGGACTCAATTTCACAGTTGAACTACCAGAAATTCAAGCTAGATATGAAGGCAGTGCTCCTGACTGACTGTCCCAGGTACGAGCTGATCTTACAGTACAGAATATCCCATATAACATGAAAATAGTTATCAGAATACATTTCCCACCTCAAAATCAATATGGAAATTAAATGTTATCTGTCACTGATGCATGTTTTGGTACCAATAAGTTTTTGACTTCTCATTGAATCAAAAAGCAAATAGTATCTTAGTAATCTCATCCATGTTAAAAAGTTGACTATTGACAATATTCTTCATTTGTTTGACCTTGTTTTTTCTTCATCTCACAGCATTCATATTTATGGGGGAAAAAATAACTAACTAACTAAAAACAAACCAACAGTCAGAGGGCATGTTCTTTCCAAGATCACAATTTATTCCTTCTGAGTGTCACTCTTTACCATTCTCTTTCTCAGCATACTTAAATACTTTCTTCATATACTTACACATTCAGTATTTATGATGAATCTGGTGCAGTTATTTAAACCACTATAAGTGAAGTCCACTTTAAGTCATAATTCTTTGTACTGATTTATACTTCTCATCTTTGATCAAATTCTTATATTCCTGCATTGAATGTTCTGGCTTCTCATCAACAAAAGAAAGCAGATGGAAATGAACTGCAAAATAAATGTCCTCGTTTCAGTTCTTGTGCATGGTGTTAGCCCATAAATCTCAGCAGTGTCAGTACTTCTGTGGAGTAAGGCAGACAGACCTTTCAGAGTTAACTGATAACCTAATAATATCTCTATAATTTGTTTCTGTTTTATGTATCAGCCAAATGTGGTGGCTGATAAGAAAAAGGTGGGGGAAAAGCATATTTTTGGTGCATACTTGTCACCTAATAACAAATGAAATCCTTGTATGAATCTTAGAATTGCTAAAGGCATTTCTCAGATAAGAAAAAACAAAAACAAAAATAGAAAAATAGTTGAGATAAGCCTGAAAGATGCAAGTTTTCAGTCTTATAAGTCTGACAGAATTTGAAATACCTGGAAATAATGGATAACCTTAATAATAAACCATACTACTAAGATTTCATATAATGTAATTCTTCCTACCTTTTTCACAGATCAGTGGATTTGAAATCCAGATCTGTATCTTTTCAATTTCATGTAACTTAATCAGGGAGGAAGAACATGTAGCTCTTGGCAAGCTATGGTTAGGCAATCAACATTCAGAGCTGACATCTAGCTGGAAAAGGCCCCTATAATATGATCAGCTGAGGGCAGGTTTGTGATTGATTTATGCCCCTTCCAAGCCCTTTTGTAGAGAATCCTATTCAGTAAAACACAACATACTTGCTAATTCCTAATTACTAAAGGAATAGGAGTAGAAAGTGGAATTTCAGCTATCGGATCTCTTACTTCTGTGGTAGCTCATATGCTAGATTGTCAGATAATGAGTAAGAAAAAGCCCTAACATGTTTTTTTAGATTTAGCCCTCTGAATTACCAATACTTTGTTACTTAAGAGTAGATACCAGCTTTTTGGTAAGAGTAGAATATCTTGATATGGAGTATCATATATCTGTATATTTGATTTAACCATTTAAAAATTGCACAAATTTGTTCTATACTCAGGTGGTTTACAAAAGCATTCAATTAAATTTCCTCCCTTTCACCTCCAGGTAAATCTGTGATACTGTGGATTTACCCTGTAACAGTGTTGGGAATAGAACATTCTTGGTTGTCTTATTCTTGAAGTAGTTACATGTTAGTAGCTCTCCAAATTTCCTAATTACCTCCCAGAAGAGAAAGTCCTCTATGACTCTTTGAAATGCAAAACATGTAAAAATTTTACAGTTAGAACTTGGGCAGCCTGGTGTTGAGTGTTATTTTGTGACTGCCTGTAGTAGGTGGCAGATGAGAGACGTGGGATAAAGTGTCTCTGATGACAGAAAAGGGAAAGCTTATTATCCTACTTCCCAACAAAAAACTTCGTGAAAAATTTTACTCTTTTAACCTCCTTTTAAATCTGTCATCTGCTGCACTGCTATACTATAGCATTCTAGTCTTGACTAGGTGAGCAGATTTATTTCTGTCCAAAATTATTTTTGCTGGGAGCTCCAGTTAAAGTTACTTATCAGAATTAAGATCATGTTAAGATCATGTTGACTTTCCTTGTCAAATGCACTATCTGCATTCCTTTTTCATTTGTTGGCATAATATTTGAAGTGTGTCATAGGCTTTTTGTGAGGTTTTGGTTTCTATTTTAGCCTTTTCTTAACATGTGAACTATCATAGGTAGTATGTACTATAGGTAGGCAGAATATAAACTTTTCAACCAACTGCAATACTTGACAGTTTCTACACTCAGTCAACATTATTACTATTGCACGATTATAAAACTAACATTATGGCAAAAGCCATTAGAAATTATTTCCTTTTGTGATTTCCTTTTGATTTTGTTATAGCCCAGTAAAAGGAGACACTGGTAAACAATAGTTTATTTATTTCTATGAATGTTGAACAACAACAAAATAATTCCAATACCATATAATAATAATAATAATAATAATAATAATAATAATAATAATAATAATAATAATAATAATAATAATAATAATAATAATAATAATAAAGTAAAAAAAAATAATTTTACTGATTTTAATAATAAAATAATCATTAATTATTTTAGAGGTGAACTTTCACCTTTAATTGCTAATTACAGTTTCACTACCATCTACTGATTTAATACTAAAGATCAATAGTCTCTAAATACTAACTTTCAGTGTGAAGAAATCTTTACTGTATTACATCTTCATCCCTCTGTTTAAGTAGACAGAATTTCCTCATAAGGATTGAAACCTGCAAAACCAAGAAAATAAAGTATTATCATGTTGGCAAAAGTGTAATATACATTACATCTCAGAAGTTTAAAGCTCTAAATCCACATCTCTTAGAGGCAGAGAGTGAGTTTTTATTCTTAGACAGCTTTTAATCACTTTGGCTTCAATTCTTGATTAAATCTCTGTGGACTACCCAAGAGTAAGGAGAAGTGAGTTCCTGAGTTCATAAATCCATTTACTATCCAGTTAGTAACTTACAAATTTTAGCCACCTTAAATTGCTATATCAAATAAGTAACATGCTTTTAGAATTTGAGGGATGTTAAGGTATCTGTGTGAGTACATATTATATATATATATGATTTTTGGATGGATACAGTCAGCTTCTCTTTTTATACATGTATACACATACACACATGTATTGATATGATGTTTTTATGCATGAGATATGTCTAAATATAATGCATATTCATATATAAACCTGTGATGTATATTACTCTAAGCATGCTACAGTTCCTGAACACTTTACCAAAAAATCCAGGATATAGTTAAGCTGGTATATGAATGGTTTTACATAAAAAGCAACACCACAACATAATGCTGTTAGGCCTTAACTTGCAGTTTGGAATAAATAATTGCATAAATATAGATTTAAACAAAGGAAAAAATATTGTCTGCTCACACTGATACCTATATTTTTGGTTTTATTTTAAAAGAGTTTTTTATTTTATTAATTAACACTTTATGTGTTGAGAGAACTTGAAAATAATTGGCAAAATAAGTGATTTTATACATAAAAATACAGTAATTTAATTCCTGCTGATGTACAATAATGTTGTTCAACAACTCCTGATATCAGATTCATTTAGAGTTCATCAATATCATGCTGAAGAAGTCTCAGTTCACTAAACTAATTCCTAAGGGCAGGAAAAGACAACATTAATAAATTGCATTGGGTTGTATTGAATTTCATTTTGACTGTTACTAAAATTCTCTGTAATATTTTAAGTAATAAAATAATTATGAAGTAAAAAGTAAAGTTGGATCATGGTAGTCTGCAGAAGTTGCACTGTTCAAATCTTCAAGGTTTTTAACAGTAATATTACCTTTCCATATTAGCTGTAGAAAAGCTGTAGAAACTTTTCTACACAACCACTACTATGATTTATTTATCATTACATCTATTGTATCTAATTCTAGTTCCTGTCCATGATGTCTGTCATTAAAAGTAAAATGCTGTCATGACCTGAAAAGATGGGATATGAATATGCAGAAATTACAGTTGTTAGTCTGAGAAAAGCTTTTAAGTTAAACATAATTTTATAAGTAATACAGCTTAGATGTGCATTAGTTATACACCAATTGTCTTAAAACTGATGCAAATAAAAAATCCCTGAATTACTCATTTGTCTGTTGAGGTTGGATGATTTAGTTTCACAAACATTATAATGCTATTTTTAAAAATCAGAAATGAGCAGTAATATTATCATAATACTCTGGGGAAAAAAAAAAAAACAACAACAAAAACAAACAAACACAAAGCTACCAACAAAAACAAAAAGAAAGAAAATATCCAGATTGCTAAGAAATTAAGCTTTCTCCAGGGACAAAACTTAAGTGAATGAAACTGCAGTTCTTCTTCATTGTTAAGTAACTCAATTAATAAATATTGTCCTTCAATATTGTATGAAACAATAATAAAACTCTGTTATTGTACCACCCACAATTTAAACATTTAACCAACATAGATGTTATCTCCTATATAATCAAGCCAGATGTGATTATATTTCTTGATCATTAAATTCCATTAGTCTAGCTCAATCCATTTGCTCTTTTTTCTAGTCATTATTATACTCTCAGGCTTTATGCCAACAAAAGTGAGTCAGGAATCAATGCTGTATAAAAAAGTTGAAACCTCAAACTTAAAATGTTCAACTTTCTTCTTATTTGTGAGCTCTTCTTTCCAAATTATGTAGGGGAATAATGACATCATAACGCATGAATTCTGAGAAACACAGGTGTTACACAAATACCCAAAACCAGAAAGTGACTTGGATTTGAAGAGAAGCAGTGTGTCTTTTTGCTTTAGTTCTTTGTATAAGAATAGGAATCTTAAACCATGAAAGATAAATGATTTGTCAAATCTCAACTTCTAAAAATTCAGTAATAAATTTCTCTAGCAACATTTTACCTTTCAGGTCAATATGAAAAACATAACTGGAAAATAAATTCAAGAGTTAGGGAGAGTTATACTAACTTCCCAGATGAGGATCTGGCATGGTGTGCCATCTGTAGATACTGATTACTGAAGTGCTAAGTTGTGAGTTACATATTTGTATTGTAACAAAATGCTGGGAGTAATGGCTAGAACACCAAATTAGGGAAATACTGCATATGTAGGGGATAATGCATGTACCAGTTTTACCTCATCCTTTTATGTTCTTGTCAGGTCAAGTCACTCACAAACGTACAGAAGTGAAACTGCACTTCTACATGCATGCACTACATGCATATTGTGGCACTTGTACCTTACACAATACCGAAATGTAATTAGACGTTTCTGTTGTCTTATACACTATCTGTCATTCCATTGCAGAATATTCATATTCTTGTGCAGACTTTGAAGACCAGAAAGCTATCACTGCACTTGTTCTCTTTGTACGTGTTAGATACACATGCAGGCTCATAATCAGCTGGAACCAGCCAGTGTCTCCCTGATGCTAGCTGTAGTAATTTACACCCACAATAATGGAAATAAGTTAGAGTTAAAAAACCAGCCTCTGTTTTATAAAACTTTTTTGTTTTAAATGTATATACTTAGAGTATTTTTGCTTGGAAACAGTTCTCAATATTTTTATTTGCTTTGCTGTACTGAATACGTTATGTGTAGTGAAACAGGTGGCAAAGTCAGTGAATCAGCATTTTGAAGGCTGAAATAGATATTCCAGAAGTACCACCAGAAGTACCAAAGTGGATTGTTGAGGATTGTGATTAAAGTAGTGATAAAAATGACAAGCACAAACGTGTTCATCTGCTCAAAGGCACTATCCTCCTCATTTTATTTTAGAGTATACAAACCTATCACTTTGCTAAATAAAACTGGGGATGGTACATCTAGTTATGTATTAGAACTGGGTGATAAATGTCAGGGGGATTTAACATTTAGTTTGATAGTGTTTTTGAAGTTGTTGCTGATCCTTTTGCAGTTCACTGATACTGCTGTCTCTTCAACACTCTTCAAAGCAGTAGGCAAATCCTCAGGGAAAATGCAATAATATCAGAAATATATCAGAAATATGCAATAATATCGGAAACACCAGGGTGTTTTTTTCAGTGAAGTTTTTTGTTTATTAAAAAAAAATAGTTATTTCATACCTGTGTCAATCTATTCTTAGGAAGTGTCACTATTTCCTATTAAAGTGCTGGATTTATATTTGAGGAGATAGGAACACAAATCACAAATGAATGTTTGGATCACAGAAATACAGTTTAGGTACACATATTTGTATGTTTTGGTGTAATTCACACCACTGGAGATGGTAGCTGGTGTTAGAAAATTTAATTTAATTACCTCATCAGAACACTGTCACAGTGAAAAATACCTAAAATACTCAGTCTTCTTAAGTCAGGTATACTAAGGCAAACTGATAAATGCAGAATATTATAAGACTGCTTGCATTTTCTTTGAATTCTGTGGCCATAAAATGTTGGTCAGTAAAATATTGGGATGGCACTAGCCTGAAGTGGAATAAATGCTAAAGAACCAGGTTTAATTTGGTTTCAAATTTTGGGCTTACCAGGTTGTTTCACCCTGGAATTAATGGAAGAAAAAACAACCAAGAAAGAAAGAAAGAAAGAAAGAAGAATATAAAATGTCTGTGAGTGAATTAATTGTAGATGTTTAACAGCAAAAAAATATTTCTCAATATAAAAATATTTTTGTCCATGAAAACTGTGGCTAATTATCACTAGCTTTAAATTGCAAGACAGGAGTGCAACATGTTGGGCAAGATCACTGAGCAAGGGAAACAAATACAGATGTCTCAGTGATAGCAGCTTCTCTGTAAATAACATGTAAAAATTTATTACCTTGAAAGAAGTTGTATAACTTGAGCTAGTTATGGGGGTTTGTAACAAATATTTATACAATAAATACATATTTTCCATTTCCACACAGTTAGTTTATATTTCCTCACATAATGCTGTATATACAAGAAATTACATCAGTACTGCAATTTAAATGAGAATGCTGCTTAAACTCTGTGGTGTAGCAAAAGACGGTGACAATGAAATGTCTTTATTTTTGTTTTCCCCATGAAATTTTCTGTTCATCATCTATGAACAAAGTAAGTGTTTCAGGTAAAATTTACAGTGATGAGATATAAGTGATCCTCACTTCACTGATGGAGAAAAAGAGAGAGAAGATTAAATATTGGATGTAGGGAACCAAAATTCATGTAGAGCAGGATTTACTAATACAGCATCCTAAACCTGGATATGTCCAGAGACTAAAGATAGAGAAGAGAATAGCACTTTTGCAAGAATACATTCTCCTAAGGAGGATACAGTTTCCCAAACTAAAAGTTCTGTTTTACTTTCAGTCTTGGATTATTGCCAGAATATGTGCCCAAAAAGGGTAAAACTGCTATGTGAAATTCCTAGTTTGTAGTAAGGGAGATGGTTTGCTAATCATCAAGTAAAGTGGATGGTAATAGCCAAGAATGATGTAAGTCTTGCAATGAACTGGCACATTTCCAAAACAGAAACTTTAAAGAACCTTAGTTTCCAAGAACTAAGAAACTTTTTGGAGAACAAGAACTTTTCTTCAGCACAAATCTCTTGGAATTATGTTTTTTTAGTACCTGTCTCCTGCTAGAGACAGATACTAAAAAAACCACCTTTTTGGTATAGTGCAGAAGTGCCTTAGAGTGGCTCAGATTGCATCCTACACAATTACATCTTCATTACCTGTATAATGTATATAGAAGTTTTTTACTTGGGCTTTCCAATGCAACACAAAAGATGTTGCCTGCTGTAGGGCAATGGTTCATAGCACTGTGTGGTATGCTGGTGATGAAAAATCTGAGCAAAATAGTGACTTTGTTAGGTCTTTGAACCATTGCAGTATGTTTTTCTTTTTATAAACTGTGTCAGTTTATCAAACTATCTCCTTCAATATATATACAGTAATTTCACGACTATAAGGCGCACCCTTTTGACTAAAATTTTCTCCTGAACCCGGAAGTGCGCCTTATAGACGGGTGCGCCTTATCTGTTGGACAAAGTTCAGAAAATTGCAAACCTGGAAGCGCGAGCCCGCAACAGTCCCGAGCCGAGGAGAGCCCGCCCAGCGGCGGCATCGGGGCAGTGCTGGTGCGGGGGGAAAGCTGGCGGCAGCGGCGCAGCCTGGGCTGGGGGGGGTGGGAAAGCCGACGGCATCAGAGCAGCGGCAGTGTGGGGGAAAAGCCCGGGGGGTTGCAGGGCTCCCAGCACAGCACAGGGCACCCGGAGCACCGGGGCAGTGCGGGGAGGGAGGGAGCGGGCTGCAGCAGAAGCCGGGAGACCCAGGTGCTCTGAACTGCCGCGAGCCATGGGCGCTCCAAGCCGCCGCGAGCTGCCACAAACCGTGGGCGCTCCAAGCCACTGCAAGCTGAGGGTGCTCCGAGCCATCGTGAGCTGAGGGTGCTCTGAACCGCTGCGAGCCACCGCGAGCCCTGGGCGCTGCGAGCCGCCACGAGCTGCGGGCACTCTGAGCCGCTGGGAGCTGAGGGTGCGCCGAGCCGCCGTGAGGCGAGGGCGCTCTGAGCCTCTGCGAGCTGCCGTGAACCGAGGGCGCTCTGAACTGCTGCGAGCCGCTGCGAGCCCTGGGCACTGCGAGCCGCCGCAAACCGCAGTAAGCCATGGGTGCTCTGAGCTGCTGTGAGCTGAGGGTGCACCGAGCCACCGTGAGGCGAGGGCGCTCTGAGCTGCCCCAAGCTGCCATGAGCCGCTGCAAGCCATGCCCCCCACCACCAGCCACCGCAGCCCCGGC
>PYHW01009251.1:297309-308316 GCA_013186435.1 Turdus rufiventris | reverse complement strand
GATCTACATGTTGCAAATTTTGCTGACTCCCGGCGGGTGCGCCTTATAGTCCGGTGCGCCTTATGGTCGTGAAATTACTGTAATCTTGCTGCAAGGGCAAGACACACTGTAAGGACTTGGGTGAGAAGCTAGCATGCTCTACTAATGTTTCCTGCTGGACTGGGAAAACATTTCATATCTGTGATGTTTCAGGCAGTCAGATGCTGGGAGGACACCTGGCTGCTGGACAGTCAGACAGGAGAGTTCATGAAGAGCCTTTGACAGATGAAAGCATCATGTGAAGCAGAGTCGTGGTGTTTCAGGAAACATGTTGCAGCTTCTGCCTGGTCTAGGCTGTGGTTTAGTACAGGTTGTTGGAGATATCATACTGTTTCTGCTTGGTGGTTTTTCTTTATGGGCCTTATGTTGCATTGGTCAATACAGGGCTAATAGATGACTTCTGCAACTACATTTTTACTGTAATCCCTCAAATTAAATACCCCTGACATTATACGTGTATCTGTGTCTCTTTCTCTTCTTTCTTTTTTTGGATGTCATGCAGCATGATGATGGTGTATAGACTACCTGGTTACATGCCTTGCAAAAATTTCTGGAAAACACAGTACTCACTCTAGCACCAAGTAGTAAGCCCCAAGTACTAATGCCATAACAGACTGCTTTTCAGGCATTTTATTGATGTCCTTCTTACTTCCATTACTTCATTTTGAATAAAGTTCTGCATCAAGTGAAGATGTTTTGTCTCAGAAGGAGTGTACAAATTATGAATTTAGCACAGACTGCTCCTGTTGACTACTCCTGTTCAACCCTGCCTTTCAAGAGAAAAATTCAAAAATGTCACTAAACTTAGCACAGTGACATAATTCTAGTAAGGCTTTGGATAACCCAGCACGACAGAATGTTGCTGTGTCTGTAAGCGTTCATGCATAAACTGTGGTTTTGGAAGTTAAGTTGGCGATTAAGTTTTATGTGGCGTGTGCCACAGATAGTATATGATGTGAATATGGACCACTCTGCCTGTAGGTGCTAGGACCCTTGTTTACCTCCCATGCCAAATGTTTACAAAGTTTTCTTGTTCGATGCTACCACACCATTCTGCACAGCCACTAAAAGATGAAATTATGTGGTCATAAGGAAAGGCTTTGGAATCTGCTTGAGGTAATTGAGATGCAGCCACTGAAATCACATTTCTGTGTAAAATTCTAAATACTGATTTAGATTAAGAGGGGAAAAATATGCACAATATTTAACTCCATAATTTTAATTGTTACATTTTAATTAGCTCATAAACAGTGGACAAAGGAATTGTTACATATATGGGACTCTGTATTTTTCTCTCAATTCTTTCTGCCTGGCTCTCTACAATGGACCTCACTTTTTTGCGATTTATGAATACCTATATGATTTGCCACCATTTTATATTTAAACGACAGTTCTATATCCCTGAGTAAAAATTCTTTTTTCTTTCCTAGAGAAGATAATGTTAAGAACTTGACTTATGACTCCAAACAGAATTAAGCAACATATAGTATTTAGCTATGAATTCTTCTACATCTTGAAGCCCAGACAAGCATAAAATTGGATTGTAGCTAACTGATTCTTCTGGAAACTAGATCTTTTCTGGGTCTGTGTAAGCATGCTTTAAGAACTTTTCAAGGTACCTCTTACATTGTGTCTTTCAGAGTTAGATCTAAATCTGTCCTTAAATAATAGGTATTTAAAAAAAAATCATCCCACCATTCTCTGATAAAACTCACTAGATGCTGTGTCTGAATTCTTGCATATTTTGCAATGTAGTTCCATAAACCAATGCTTTTTCTTATGAGATTGTTTGATACATGTCCTTTTCCTTTTCCACTAAGCTTTACAGGAAAACTAGCATTAAATGAGTAAATAAAAACAAAGCAGCACTGAATTTATATTTTTTCCTCATTTTAATATATTTCTGATTAATTGGAATATTGGAGGTGTAGCTCTATGTTTTGGGTGAGATTTTTTCTTTGCAGGCAGGTGTGCCTGAGGTTTAAACTGCATGTGTATACCTCATACTCTCTTATCATTTTGTTTGCAATTTTCCTGGTCCTTTTAAAGAGCATATGCAAATCTGTCATGTAGCTATGCTTTACTGCTTCATATGCAAATTTATATATCCAGGCCTCACAGAAAAGAATCATGCAGAATCACTGAGGTTAGACAGGACCTCTGGAGATCTTCTAGCCTACATAAAATGAAATTGAGATGCATAAAACAAAAAGACAATATTCAGATTTCTTACTTGAAAATTCTAGTTGGTAAAAATTACTCTATAACATTTACTGTAGAACTTTGACACAGAGAAAAGGGTGTGAATCAATTCCTAATAATTTATAATAGTTACATTTAGTTACAAATATCTAGTATTTCAGAATACTTGCTAAATAATACCAAAATAGTTTTGCTGCAACTATATCTTGAATTAGAATCAGAGAATCATTGAATGGCTTAAGTTGGAAAGGGCTTCTAAAAATCTTCTAGTTTGAAACAAACCCTACGTTGGAGAAGGATATTTTTCATTAGATAATGTTGCTCAATTCTATTTTTGCATATAAAAAGTTTGTGTTAAATTGTTTATTTTTAGGAATACTTTTCACTCTTTCTCATTTTTTTTTAAGGTGCTGGTGGCTGGTCCCCACTTGTGTCCAATAAATATCAATGGCTTCAGATTGATCTTGGTGAAAGAACTGAGATTACTGCTGTTGCTACTCAAGGTGGTTACGGGAGCTCAGACTGGGTTACAAGCTACCTTCTGATGTTTAGTGACAGTGGACGAAATTGGAAGCAATATCGTCAAGAGGAAAGGGTATGTTGGGTATGTTCTTTCAATAATGAGAATTAAGTTTCTGCAAAAGACTTAAAGACAACTTACTGCATATTGTTGCAGATCTAAGCAAAGCTGTAGAATATAAAATACTATACTAAAAAGTGTTAAGATAATTAAGTATACAAAGCAATTTAGCTCTCAAAAGGATGAAAGACAGTAAAAAGCAAACAAACATCAACAATCTAGCTGTAGCAGTATTCTATTAAGACACAAGGAATTATCCTGAAGATTAAAAATGTACTACAAAATCTCTTTTGTCTTCCAAAAGCATTGATCCCAGTGCATTAAATTTGGCTTTCAGTTACAGTTGTAAAGCAAAACAAAAGCAAAGCAAAGCAAAGCAAACCAAACTAAACCAAACCAAACCAAACCAAACCAAACCAAGACAAAATATTTGCTTTATTTTTTGTAGAATGTTTAAACTGATTGTAAGAATAAAATAAAACAAATAAATTATAATCTTAACAATCAAATCCCAGTCTATTTAAAAAAACCCAAAAAATGTTAAGCAATATTTAAGTTTTGGTCATCAAATTCAGAGTCTAGTTTCTGATGCTGTAATCTGTTTATCTCTGACTAGCTTTGTAAATAATAATGATAATTAATAAGTCATTAATAAGGCCATCACTTTTTTTTTTGCATGAATATAAATGAGAGCAAAGCAACCAGAGAGATGATTTCCAAAGTCTACATGAAAATGTGGATTATATAGTTTTAGAAAAGGGTTGCATCTTTCCTTGATCCTCAGTAATTGGCAGCTTGGACTAGAGGAAGAATATTGGATCTTGTGTTCTATTATTGTATCCTGTCAAGTGAATTCTGTTCCCCATACATAGAGCTGATTAATTTCTAAATTCTTCTAAGCCTTCGACTTCACTTATTTCTTGCTGCAGTTAAACATTATGTTAAAATTCAGTTCATTTTATGCATTTTGATTTTGTTGACTTTTAATTCAAAATGTTCTTGTCACTCTTACTGTCAAAACCCATCTATGGTATAATGAGATTATGCAGTGTTTTACTTGTTGCATAATTATTCTGCTTTTAAAACTCGCTATATACTTCTGCTACAGACTGTGTTTTCATAACAAAGAGAAATGAATGAGTTTCTAAGGCATATGGCTGTGGGGAGTAAGAAAATCAATCAATTTTCCAAATGCTAATTGAGCATAAGTTACTACAATATTGTCTTTGCTCATCTTAAGACAGACTGACGAAACATATCTGAGGGGTAGGGCAGCTTGATCTCTTCCATGAAAGCTTTTTTGAAATCCAATATTGGTATTGCAAACAATGATGCAGATTGTTATTTCGTGTATATTGCCACCAGTAAATTATCAAATGAAAGTTCTGAAAAATAGTTAAATGCTGATGCTGACAGTGGATATAGGGGTTGTTAGATCTATAAGCGCTAAAAAGTGCAGCTTCAATTCCATCATCTCAAACTTAATAAAAAATGATTATTTTAATGATTGCAATGCAAATTGACGGTATGGCTTGCAGGCAGTAATGAATAATTCAAGGATGCAAACCATCAAATTTGGGGCAGCCTATTGATCTTTTTTATGTATCTTTATTTAGGAGTTCTGCTTCTAGGGGAATATATATTCTCTTTTCTAAACATACAGATGTAATCTTGGAGTGACAGTATTAAATCCCTATTTATTTTATAGATTTTCTTTGACTGTTATCTCTGACTTCTTAAATGACATGCTGAAGTTCATTAAGGCAAGAACATCCAACATTTTATATCTACTGTGTTACTATTTTTAAGTGATTTGATGGCCTGTTACAATGCTACCTACTAGGGGTAACTTTTGGGGTTTCTTTAATACTACTCTGCAGTAGAATAATGGAAGATGTCCAGTTCTGAGGGCCCTGTGTTGAAATTTTCACTAGATATAAGGATTTTTACTTTGTAACCACTTTTGCAGGCTTAAGTAAAGATAGTTTTCTTGTCTGAAAATTCAACTCCTATATTCTATTTTTCTTTTCAGAAGTTAGTTTTGAATTATCTTTGTTTCCTTATGGCTTATCTTAAGGTTCTGAAACTCCTGTCACTATACAGGTATAACAGTTTTTTCATCCACAGTAAAATTTCTATAACAACTGAGGTGAAAGAATACTATCTACTCATCTGCAAATGATCTAGTTATCAAAACTCTCTTAATAGTTTGTGAAGTTGATAATTTTTTTCCAAGGCTGGTCGCTGTAAAATTAGATGTCTTGCTTAGGTTGAAATGAACCATGTTTCACCTTCCCCTGCCTATAAAACACTTAATCATGTGTTGGTGCTGAATTTAGATGTAAAAATTCTAAGGTTTGGTGAGACTAGCCTTTCTCCCTTTCCTACTGGTAAATATTAAATATTTGCTTTCACTTTTTTGTATACTGGGAACTGGTTTAGAAGGAGTCATGGTGACTGTAGTCTTCACTCACACAATATATTTTGGTCTCAGTGTTCTTATTTCAAATATACATTTTTATTTCTGTCCTCAGTGATATTACCGTCACTGTGTTTTCAAAGTTAACTGTATTTTCTTCCCTTTTTGATATTTTTTGTAAGATTTTTTCAGCCAGACCTTAGCAGAATCAATATTTCCATCTCTTTTAGGAATTGATACAGTTCTGGTCAAGATATAATTCTCAAGTGAAATAGTTGTTATAAGTATATAAAAACACATGTTTTTGCACAGAAATAATTCCCTTTGATAATGATTAGTTTACTCTTGAAAATAAATTATTCAACTCAATTTTATATTTTCTTTAATTTTACTATACATACAGAAGTGTTCGTACAACACATATTGTGTCCTTTTATGTTCCTCAATCTTTTTATTGTGTTCCTATTCCTTTGGATGTAGTTTTGGATGCAGTAAAGTTCAGTCACAAGCCCAATCTTTTGTGTGGTTCTCTTTTTACCTATAAAATGAACAGAGGCCTCAAATGTCTTTGTATATTAAGTTATCCCATTTTTTTTTCCTCTGGAAGTGATGATTTTTTTCACTTCTCTTCTGTCAGACCTCAGGAGGTAGACACTAAAACATCATAAAAAATATATGTTAAATTTTGGTCAAGAAGTGCTAGGAAACCTTATGTCTTTAAATACTGCCTTTATTAGAGTTATTGCTATTCATTCTTCCTCATAATTTGTATTTGTATTCTCCCTTGTAATTCTAGACACTGTGACCTGTATTTTCTTTGTGAAGAATCTCCTATTGCAATCATATTTATCTGTTTGGGGCTATCTTCCTTTCAACTAGTATAATTTCTGGGTTTAACTAAATTCATATTTTTGTATCACAAAAATGCTGTGTGTTTTTGTGCTGTGTACCCTCTCCTTGACATTACTAATGGCTCTTCTTTTAAAAGGAGAGTAATAAGATAAAGAGATTAAAAGGGAGGAGTTAAGACGACAAAGAAGGATGGCAATTCACAGTTTGAGTAACAAGTTTCCCATGGCTGAAAATTTCAATGAAAACATGAGTCATCTAACTGATGGAGAAACACATCTCAATGTTATTAACTGGAGTTTTGAAGACCAAAAGAAATGCAAGTTCTGTTTGATTTAATGTTGACTCTTTCTTCTCTGACACACCTATGGAAATACACATATATTCAGCCTTCAATTTTGTGGATTGTGTTTACTTTTCCTGTGAGAATAATGGTTTATCCATTCCACAGCTGGTGTTGAATTTTTACTTTTTTGTGTTTTGAATCTTTGTTTTAAAAATTCTTTCCAAAGAGAGAAATTAAAATTAATGGACAAAAATAGCTAAAATTTGGGGAAATTATGACCATTTTAGAAGTCAAATTTGTTTATGACTGTTTATTTTTGCACATATATGTTTCTCAGGTCTACTGGTTGTTTAACTTAGCTGAAGCTAAAACTGTGAATTTGTTTAATCTAATGTCTTCAACCCTGAGAGCTTGCACAGAAGTATTTTCACTGTAACAGTTACTCTGTTAATGGTATGTAGCATAATTTTATGAATGGTGAAGAATTAATTGTGTATGCATTGTTACAAATATTCAAAACTTCCTTTTTAAAGAAGTTGGGACTTTATATTTTGTTGGAGACTTCCCATGGTGTCTCCAATAATAAATAACTGGCAACTACGTAAAGTTACAGGTTAAAAAATACCAAACCACAAGTATTCTGTGATAATTACATTATAAGTTTCAGGAATACACTGTTCTGATAAAGCTGGTGGCTCTTTCTTAGACTCAGTGATTCACGTTTGCTATGGTCCTTCTCCTTGGACAGCAGATTCATCATTCTTGGTCATGATTTGCTTCACTTTCATATGAGAAGATGGTACATGCATGCTAATTTTTGAGTTCTGCTAATTAATTTTTGAACTCAAAAGTTTTTTCTATTGGTTCTTTCTGCAAGCCATGTATTAGATAATTTCAATGGGTAAACTATCACTACATTTTCCTTAGGTACACTTTTGAAACACTGACACTTCTGTTAGTGACAGGAAAGAGAGAACCTGAATTAAAGTAGAGCATATAGTAATAACCCCCATGGGGGATCCACACTGGACCATTGAGTAGCTGAAGGACTGCACTCAGTGGAAAGGACACATGCTGATGTACAGAAGAGTGTGAAGAGTCACACCCACTTAAAGAAGAAAAGCGTGACAGAAACAACTTCCTACAGAAGGTATCCCTGCCCATGGCAGAGGTGTCAGACTAGGAAATCTTTAAGGTCTCTTCATACAACTAGCCCCCAGCCCACCAATCCAGTCCATCCAGATGCTTCTGTAGAACTTTCTACCTTCCGGCATATCAATACATCTGCCCAGCTTGATGTTGTCTGTGAACTGACTAAGGGAGAACGTGATGGGGAAAGGTGATGATTGGGGAAAGATGCTGGGGAATGCAGGAAGAAGCAGGAACAAACGAAGGAGGAGAATATTTTAACTTGGGGTATAAAAGGAGCTTGAAGGGAAATATGAAAAATTAAGTATAAAGAAAGTCAGAAATACAAGGAATCTTGGGTAGAATAATGCAGTCAGGGGATTCTTGTGCAGGGGATTCTTGTGCAAACGCCTTTGTGAAATTGGTTGCATGCATAAACTTCTACTTACAAGGAGGAAATTTTAATATTTATTTAAAACGTTAAAAATTTCGGAACTTACCTTCTGAGCTTTTGCATTTCTCTATCTACATCTGTTTTAAAAGCACTTTGGCCACAGTGCTATTTTTAGACACTTAAATGGCAATCTAATAAGGCCAATTTTGCAGTCACAATGATTAATGTTCTGTATAAAATAACTTATATTAGGTGAAGAGATGAATGCATGCATCAAGGTTAACCTGCCCCAGAATATTTAACATGAGTTAAAAGGAAGGAAAAAAAGATTGAAACATCAGCAAAAAATGCAGTGCCATAAATAAAATCTATATAATTTTTGTGGGTAAATATTAAAATAATTGTTAATGCCAGAACAGGTAAAATGTATATTGACATTATGTATATTATGGCAGACCATATGTGGAAAAGACAAAAAGCTACACACACACATTTAAAAAACGCGTATTTAACCAAGGATAGCAAGATGCCTTGAAAATATGTGAATCCAGCAACATGCAGAAGTAAATATTCTCTAGATTTAGACATTTACTGGTTATTTGAAATGTGTGTGCTAATGTGGCAGCTATTAAATTAACAGCAGCTTTGGGAAACAAATGTAAATGTGTTGGGAGCATACTTTGTTATTGTAAAGATTTCTGCTACGCAAACTATTTACAATGTACCAGAATTGCTTTCTGGGACTGACCTTGATCAGGACTATTTTCCAGACTGTTTCCAGCTGCATCATAAGCAATAGAAAAGCAGATACAACTTTCTATATTTGGGCAGTACAAGAGAAACAACAAGCATCCGGTTTGTTTTCTTCTGCCTTTTCTGCACGTTTAGTTAGTGAGTTTATGTTATAATGACTTTCTACTTAGAAGATGTAAAAATTCTGTAAATGACAGCACTATTATCTTGAGTTGTTTTTTTAAGTTAAAAATAGTGCTTTTTCATTGAGGTAATTATTTTCTTTTAGCTCTCTGATTATCTCTACTCTAAATATATTATCTCTACTCTAAATATAGTGATAATAGCACATCATTTTTCCATTAAAATAATTCACTGTGATATATGATGAATTATTTTCTATTGCCTTTACTTATTGGTTATCTTAAAAACAATAATATTTTAATATTCATATGTGTGCAAAAAATTCCATAGGCAGCGTTAGAACTTTAAAAAAAAGGAAAAAAAAATTAGTTCTTTGTCTCTCCTCTCAGGTCTTTGCTGCTCTGGAGTGATATCGCACTGATCCCTATCATTCTCATTTTAATATGAGAAGCTTGTGCTTGAACACATATGCCTGCCTGAGAATGACTTATGATGTATGAGGAAAATTGTGCTATGACTGGGAAAATATTGTCCCTATTTTCTGCAACAGACAGATTGTGTGCTTGAAGAAATCAAGCTGTCTTTGAAGAAAGCATTTCATCTTTATAATCAGAACAGAGTGTGTTCAGTTTATTTAAGGCCTATTGAGCAAGTAAGTAGTAGCAGACCACATATTCAGCTTCTCTCTTGTTTATTCCAGCCACTCTCTTTAAATATAGCAAAAATACTCTCAGAAATGGACTTCAGACCTAATTTGGAAGAATGTCTCTGTCATATATGGATTTGTTTTATGCCTAGTATAATTCCTGATGTTTAAGGTTAACAAAGTGAAAGAACTGATTTTTTATAAAAACTTTGGTCACCGAACTTCACAGAAAACCTCCCATTATTTTGAATATATAATAGCTTAAACCTGGTATTGTGATGATCATGCCATTTTAATAGTTTATAAATTATTTTAAAAATATATAATGTCTAAAACATAGTAATATTTGAAACATTTCCACATTCACCTTTTAGACATTAAATTTCCTTTACAAATTTTTAAAATATTGAAACTGCAGAGTCGTAAATGTAGAAATAGGAATCTGGACATCCAAGTATTTCTTGAACTTGGCAGCTCCAACATACACTTAGATGCCCAATTTCCTATTTCAACTTTTAGGAATCTGAATTTTGTCAATAGTCAGTGTTTTCAATCCAAATTTAATCTGTTAACGATCTTTCTCTGTATCTGAATTTCTATAAAATACATGACATGGCTATTAATCTTATTCTCTTACATGACTGAATGACAGTTTTCAGGCTACTGTGGAACTTAGATCTGCCTTTATTCTTTTGTAACTGTTATGCTTCATAAACACAGCAGAAGTCCCTTTTATTTCTTGTGCTGTCTGACCTAACATGGAATAAGAAATTGCTATCCTGTTGTATGATCCAACATGAGCTGTTTAATGTGCAACATCACATTTGCATTGTGGATCTATGCCTAAGCATTTACTGGAAAGTTAGAAAACCTATGTAATTATGGGTATAAATAATGGGTAAGAATTATCTTCTGAATACTTTGAGAATGCAGAGACTTTTAGGGGAAAAAATATGCAAACTATTTCCAAAGTATTTTTCTTTACGGGCAAATAGAGTTTAAATATAGGGTGAATCATAGAGTGGTTGGAGTTAGACAGGACCTCTGGAGCTCATCTAGTCCAACACCACTGCTAAAGCAGAATCAGCTAGAACAGGTTGCACAGAATCACATCTAGGTGGATTTTCAATGTCTCCAGATAAGGAGCCTCCACAGGGGGCACTGTGCCCACCCGTGACTCCCTCACGCGATAATTGGCGGATGGGCTGGCAAAGATGGGCCCAGCGGGAACCTTGGAGCAGTGACTGGTATGTCAGGGCATGCTCACCCAGGCAGCAGAACCTGCAACTGTAACTGTAACTGCACGTGTCCCTGCAGGAAGGGGGTGGGGAGCTACAGTGTGGCAAAAGCCCAGAGCTGTGGCAGAGGAATGCCAGGGCTGGGCAGTGGCAGTCCTGCTCTAAACACAGCCCAGAGAGGCTCACTGAGGGCAGGAAAGGGCTGGAGATCCCAGGATTTCCCCTGTAGCAGCCGACAGATGGTGAAGGCTCTTTTTTTTAGTAAAGTACAGTAGTTTCACGAATATAAGCCGCACCATTTTAACTAAAATTTTGCTCCCACACCGGAAATGCGGCTTACATTCAGGGGC
>PYHW01009251.1:282549-296819 GCA_013186435.1 Turdus rufiventris | reverse complement strand
CTGTTACTATTTGGCAACTTTGTTGCACGCAGGTCCTCGCTATGAATGACAGAGCGGCTTATATTCAGGTGCGGCTTATTTAAGGACAGAAAACGAAATGTTTGCCAATACCCAGAGATGCGGCTTATAGTCCGTGCGGCTTATATTCGTGAAACTACTGTAATATGTTAATAAGATCCCAGCGTAATGGTAGCTTTTACAGAGGCTCACCTACAGCAGAAGAAGGACTGGGCTGGGCTCTGATGGCTGTAGCCCAGCCCCCTTTTTCCCAGCCCAATTCTCTCCATATCTCTGCCTCTCTGAGAGGAAACCCTCAGATAAGAGAGTAGCCAGCTCCATCCTTCCCGGGGCAACTTCTTTTCTCTCTCTTAAGTACATGGTTGTGTTATTGTCTCTTAGCACCAAAATGGGAGAAAATTCCTTAACAGAAAGAAAACAAAAGGAAAAACCCTAAACTCCAACACATGGTTGATAATAAATTATCTCTGTTGCTAACATGACAAAACTTGAGACTGTTAGCTGGAAAAAAAAGTTGCTTCTGTTTAAAACTAGAGATCTCTATACATCTCTTGTCTCTATTCTGTCTTTGATATGATATTTTTAAACCTTAAGTAAAAGTAGTTGTTTGAGAGGTTTTGAGCCATTATGTCTGTGCAAGTTTTTACATTAGGGAAGCGATGAAAAAGCGCCGCAGGAAAGCGCCGAGAAGCGGCGAGAAAGTGTCATGGGAAAGCGCAGATAAGCGGCGAGAAGTGTTGCCGCCACTGGAAGGTGGCAAGAAGCACTGCTGCCACCAGCTGAGGGGAAGCCGGGAGGCAGCGTGGCCCCACGGTGGGGGCCAGGAGCCGTGAGCCATGCCAGCCGGTGCTGGAGGTGGGCGGGAGTGCTGGGGCCCGCTGCATGGGGAGGGCGCCTGGGGCTGCGTTTACAGACTACACTGATCTTTGAAAAATGTTTTCAAATTGAGCACCTGCCAGTAATTCGTTACTTTGTTGCACGCTGCGCAGCTCCTTGCTGCAAAAAAATAGTGCACCTTATAGTCCAGTGTGCTTATGGTCGTGAAATTATTGTATTTCCCTTTAATTTTGGGCCCATTCCTCTCCTCATCCTTGTCTTCCAGTTCTGGGGTCTAAGTGTCCCCAGAACAAATGGTCTTTGAAAGACTGTACCTCCTGTCATAATCTTTCTGGGGAACAGCATCAGTATATGTTTATTCCAAAAATTTATTCTAGAAAGCCATATCAGTTTAGTTCCATATTAATAGTTCTTTTCTTTCACTTTGTAATAGTTTGCCTTTTGAAATAAAAATAAGCTATCTTGAAAACTTAAATTTATTATTATGAAAATGCAAGAATACAGAAGGTATTGGCAACAACATTTCCTTGTTAAAAGCTTATTTCATTAAAATTACTGTATTTGCATCTTCCCTGTGACAGTAGTAAGAGGGAAGAAGGCACAGACATATGCGCAGAAGTTAAGTTTTGACATAGGAAAAACAGCTCTATTCCTGCATGCTTTTCAGCCTGAAAAAGAGCCTATAATTTGTGTCTGTGTATTATCTTCAACAGTGTTGAACAATGCCTTTTATGAACCCTCTATATTGGTCTTACATCCTTAGCTATCAAAAGAAAGTAAAGTTTTATAGAAAAATGTGCACATGAAGAATTTTGTACTGATCTTTTGTGTCTTAAAAATTTAAGGGGATTTATGTCTTTTCCTCAGGTCTGTATATGGATCAGTCTGTTTGTTTGTGAATAATAATTGAAATGGACAAAACCTCAAATACAGTTAGAAAAAAAATCCATGGATGGTTTATTTGGTTTTTAAAAACCAGAAAAAAACATTTCAAAATCATTTCAAAAAATGATCACCACATTAAACTGATGACATATAGCTCTGAGATCTGTCTTTTAACATTAAGACAAATGTTTAAGACATCTTAAAAAGGAGAACTATCATAGCTTGAAATTTGTTTAAACATTACCTTTCAGTTCATTCATGGCAGCAAAAAAAAAAATCTATCTTAATGTTCGGAACACTACTTTGCAATTATTTTTTAAAAATATGTTGAATTAAAAAGCTTACTCAACATGATTTAAAAAAAGTAGACCTGTTTATCAGCATCTATGCAGAAGTGAGGTTATGATTCTTTTAAATAAAAGTATGCTTTAAAAATTTGCATTCTATTTTTCATCTTCTTAAGAAATATAATACTTGAAGAGAAATTTGCAATTCTGAGGAAACAAATTATGCTTTCTTTTTTTTTTAAATTTTGAAAATATTCTGCATTGATGACATTTGAGATGTCAGATTTATTAACAGACTATGAGGTGTTTCAAATTACAGAAGATAAAATGGTTCCAAGTTTATTGTTTTGTCATCTTTGCTGAAGATGAGGTGTTCAATTTTGTCTTATATTTCCAAGGTTATGATAGCGACATTTTATTATACCTAGATATTCAAATCCAGTAGGAGATCAAAATTTTGGGATTCCTGATATTTGACTGTACGACTTTGCACAAAGCTTTCTTTTTCATCAGATTATACTAATTTAATTTTAACTAAAATAGAGAAAAACTCTAGATTATTTCTGTTTCTTTTCAGGACCTCTACCTAAACTGATATATACTGATATATATATTTATATAAATAAATAAATAAATAAATGCACATAAATGTATATGCTATATACATACATGCTATGTATATGCTATGTATATGCTATGTACATATATATGCAGACACTCTTGATAATTGTTCAAGCTTTGGAATGTAGGAATATATCAGTGAAATTGTACTACAAATGGCATGAAGAAAAGTACTACATAACCCCCTGAAATTTCTTGCCATTGTACTCCTATGAAAATTGTTGGAGTTTTTCTTAACTCATAGCAAACAAGAAGCTTTCCACAGGATAGAAATAAACTTGAAATATGATTTCTTCTCTGGAATTCCAAAAAAAACCCGTAGACCTAGTGAACTCAAGGCTCTAATCCACTTTCTTTTTTTGTTTCTTAAGCATCTATTGTGTTAGACCACAATAAGTTTTCTTTTCATGTGTGTCATTTAGTAAATACCTTCCATATGGGAATTTGAACTTATTCTTTATTTAACTTAAATAAAATTTTATTTCTTTGTTTGAGACTACAAATGACTTCCATTTTTCTTGAATGACTGTACCGTCTTGAGCATATTTACAGATTTTTTTACATCCTGCTGCTTGGAAATATTTTCTTCTGTTCCTCATATATATTAGTTCTTCAACTGTTACAGTATGAGAGACTGGCAAATAGGGTTTTTTTTTTCTTACCTTTTTTAATGCATTTTTAATAAAAGAATACTAATTCCACTTAGGTTATGATAATCTGTATTTCTTGCTTGATAGAATTGTACCTAGGGTTAGTTTTACAGTTACCATGAAGTTAAAAAATCATGACAAGTAGACATATACAGGGCCATATATAAAGCCACATCTTTCTTTGGTATGAGTTAACATATGTGATTGCAAGCACTGGTTCAATGGAGAACACCATCAAGTTAGTGGAATGGGTAGGTCAGAAGTGGAATGGACAGGTCAGAGGTGTCATTTACACTGGGAAATAAAAATTCACTTTAAGTGAAAAGAAAAATGTTTTTGACAGTGGCATTTCTTAGTTTTCCAAATGTCTGCCCACACATTTTTTCCTCACAATCCAATACCGTTCTTGTATGATTAGACACAATGGAAAATACTTAGCCAGATGTACTTGCTGTTTCATTGTCCTAACAAAGTAGTTTCAGCAAAATGTTAAAATTAGAATGCAGTGACAAAGCACTGCTGCAAAGCCCTGTACATAGGCTGAAGTAAAATTTTCGTGGTTTCTGATTCTCCACTGACAGCATGTTAAAACCTACTCCTTGCTTCCATCAATTCCTCTTCTGCGGATCTATTCTTTCATCAAGAAATGTCTTTCCTGTTCATGTCCATATCTCCTCCTAACTTACCAGACTGAGTGACAATTGTATGCAAAAAAAGTATACAGTAATTTCACGACTATAAGGCGCATTTCCAGGTGTCAGCAAATTTCCGAACTTTGTCCATGTATAAGGCACACCAGACTATAAGGAACACTTTTTTTTTTTTCAGTGAGGAGCCATGTGCAGCAAAGTAATGAATTAGTAATGGAACCGCGTGATCGTGGGGTTTACTGGCAGGTGCTCAATTTGCAAACATTTTTCACAGATTGGGGTAGCCTTTAAACGCAGCCCCCAGGCACCCTCCCCTGCTCGCAGATCACACTACCGGGTTGGCTCGGGGTGGCCGTGGCTCCTGCGGCATGGAGCTCCTGTGGCGCCGGGGGAGGCCCGTGCTGCAGCACCCCTAACGCCATGGGAGCTCTGTGCCACCCTGGTGCCTCCGGCACCCAGGAGCCCCAAGCTGTGGCTCCCACTTCCGGGTTGGCAAATTCCTGAACTTTGTCCATATATAAGGCGTGCCAGATTATAAGGCGCTCTTTCGCGTTCAGACCAAAATTTTGGTCAAAAGGGTGCACCTTATAGTCATGAAACTGCTGTATTTTTTTTTTTTTTTTGCTTGTTTGTATGTATTTTGGGGTTTTTTTGCTATTTTGTTTCTTTGGGGTTTTTTGGGGCTTTTTTGTCATGGATTTGTTAGGTTGGTTAGGGGTTTTTTTGTTTCTCCACTGTAGTGTTGTTTCAGGCTTTTTATTTCTGTGTTCTAAAAAATTCTAAGGAAGTGTATAAATTTTTTATGTTTTTCCTATTCAAGGGAATATAAGGGAATATAAGGGATGGTATTTTCTTCCATCACAGGCAAAGAATAGTCAGATAAAGTGAACAGGAGATGGATTGCAGATCTGTAGTCTCCATTTTCAAATTCTTTATCACATATAGGAAAGCACACTCCATTAAACTAATCTGTCATCAAAATTGATTTATTTCATTGTATATATTTATTTTCTATAATGCAGTGCAAATTTCAGCTCTATATAACAGCACTGATAAATTAAAAAACCCCTTTCTTATAATCCTCTTATGTATCTATAACTCATTAATCACTGAATCCAGAATCTCAGAATGATTAAGTTTGGAGGGGTCCATCTAGTCCAACTTCCCTGTTTGAGCAGAATCCCCTGGAAAACCTTATTGAAAGTTGTTTCCAGATGTCTTTTGAATATCTCCAGGGAAGGAGACTCTGCAACTTCTTGGGATAGCCTGTTCCAGTTCTTGGTGACCCTCACAGGAATGAAGCAAAAGATCTGAATTGAAATTAATTCAAGACAGGAACTAAAGACTTTTTTTTTCTCTGACTTGTAAAAGAAGAAAATAAAGGACCCTTCTTTGAAGGTTAGGCTCAATATTTACTTGATAGAGTGCAATTAAGATTGGGAGACCAAAAAAGTCTGGAAGATGTTAATTAATTTTGTCACACACACACACACACACACATATATGCCCCACAAATATGAAAAAGCACCCCCCCCAAAACCAAAAAATGCTAACAACAGAGTAGCTTATGAACAAAACTAGTTAACACTGGATATTAAGGCAGTAAGAAGGATGGAACAATCAGAAGCAGCAGAGAACTCATAATTTGGAGGAACCTTTATGGCTTATTTTTTTTCCCCTGGTTAGATTGATCTAATGTACTCATCCAAAATTCAGTATTATTTTCCTCATTCTGTTAGATGCCTTTGGGACTTAACACTGATATGGTTTCTTTTAATTTATTTTTATAGCATCAGGAAAAATATTTTGGCCTATGTCACACAAGGAATTGACTTAGGTTTACTAGGAACAATTAAAACCCTACAATTCCAGAAACCATTCAAAATCATTGGAAAATATGGGGAGAACTTCATATTTACATGCACCAGTGTACAAATAAGTACACAGTCAGAACTTCATCTAAGTGATAAAACCTTCAACTGTGCTTTTTTGTATCTAGTCTGTACAATTAAACAATTTATTAGGATATCTGCTGATCCATTTTTTCACAGAGTAGGAAAGCAGGTATTAAATATTTTTCTGTTTAGTTCTTTGGGGTTTTTTAATTATCATTTTTACAGGAACTGATGAATTCTTCATCAAATCTCTTTATTTCTGTTTTTTTTAATGATCCTATATAGATCTATGATTACACATTTTTTAGTTTCTGTGGGATCCTCACTTGGGTGTCATTTAATTCTTTAGACAGTTATGTGTGCACTGTCCTGCATACCTTCTTATGAGTAGTTTGCCTTCTCATAATTAACAAATCAAATTAAACAAAGACTTTTTTCTTTCAATTTAAACATATTAGATTAGATTTAAACATATTAGACATTATTTGTTTAGGATTATTGACATGGAAACAATGTGACATTGTTGCTTGTGACTTGTCTTTCTGACTCATGGGGTCCTAGTGTTAATAATATTGTTTGCATGAAATCAATATATAAAATCAAGTCAGGAAACTGTGCATGATTGCCTAATTGTCTGCAACCTGAGACTAATAAATCAATTCTAGCACAGTCAGAGGTGTATCAATAAGTGCTTCAACCACATCAGCCTAATACTTTGATCATGAGATAATACACAAAAATATACTGTAGCAACAGAGATTTTTATTTTTGTATCTCTCTTTGAAATTATTTAATGCAAAAGAGAAAGCCTGAAGAAAATTAAGTAATATAGGCCTTTGCAGATAATAGAGCCTACCAAATTATAATTATTCCTCTTGCCCAACTCTCTCTGTGTTTACATATAGGCAATATTTCATTTTTATATCTACAAAAAATATGATTGCTTTGGGAGAGGAAGTATTTAAAGTGTTGTGGTCAGCAGTTTGTATTACAGAAGTTTTAAGTTATATATTATACATAGGTATTTACAGAAAAAATCTTACCTACCTGTATTCAAGGAAGTATTGAATATATGTATGCATATAACTTTGCAAAAAGAAAAACATTAGGGTAACAAAAATGGAATTTTAATTCTAGTTTTTACGAGCTGTAAACACATATTAGGGTGTACAAAGTTAGTGTAATAATGACTGTGTTCAGGTCAGGAACGTAATGGCTTTCAGAAACAGCTTATAATTAATAGCTCCATGAAACACCTCACAAGCCACTTGTTTGGTTTAGCTTTATAGTTTTGCTAAATTTTCTGCTACCTGAAAGTATATAGCTGCAAATAAATGCACATTACTCACATTTTGAAAAGACTAAATTGTTTTTGATCTATATGTTAATGTGCTGTCAACGTACTGTGGCATTTTCTTTTTTATAATGTTAGTGATGCAACCAATAACATACTAAAGGCTATAATAACTGAAACACAAAAATTGTTACTAGAAAATTTATTCATTACATTTAAAATACAGCATGGAAATGATAATCACAGAACACTTAGTAAGAGAAGAAAATTGCAGAAGGAATGATTTTCTTTTAATGATAGCAAACATCAAATATATCGATCAGATACAATACATTATTTAACCTGTCTAAGACCAAAATTCACAGATTTTGAGCAAATGTCTCAGAAAATCCTCAAAAAGAGGATTTTTGCACAGTGTAAGCCAAGATTTTTACTGTTTTACAAGCTAATTGGCTGTCTTACATACCATCATCAATGTGTCCTGAATTTTCCTTATAAAAATAGAGTTTAATTTGGTGTAAAGATACAGAACATAAAAATGAGAAATCAGCACATGAATATAGCTCAGAATACTTTTTTTTTGTCCATAGTTTTCAGTAGAAACATGCTCAACTTTTCTTTGGAGGTAGTTCAAAATATTTGTTCCTGATTTGCTTTTACTTTTTTTCTTTTCTATTTGTGAGGGTTTTTTTAACAATTTATATTACCTGCTAAATCCCTCTGACAGTCTGTATCTTAAACAGCAAATGTGTTTATTGAAATCAAGAACACCTAATTTCTGCACAGTTTCTTCAACTCATTAGAGCACTGGTACTGACTGCATACAGGCCCTAAATACCCCTGTTACTTATGCAATATTCTTGAGTGATGACACTTGTTCACAGGATATAAATGAACAGCAAGATACATGGATCTTAACACAATTTTGAGAATTACTTTTTGGGTTTTGTCTTTCAATACATGCTATGTCAGCACTTCTTCCCATTACAGGTGCAATTTGTTCTCTTGGTAGGATGAAAAATATAGTTGCTATTATGCTTTTTTCTTTTCCTCAAAATTAAGTCAGTAATTGAAAGACACATGACGGATAGATAAAAAATTTTAAGATCCTTGCTAGGGTCAACTCGATGTTCAAGTTTAAAATTCTCTTCCATGCTCCTTCAAAATATAACTTATAGACTGATAACAATGTTCATATTTGTAAAGTCAAATTCATTTTCTAAACTACTTCTCTAGCTTGTCTTTTTCAATAAATTACCTCTTCCACTTCTTCCTTGTTCTATTCCCTCTGCCTGACTCCCTCCCTTTCTTTTACTCTCTCTCTCATTCTCACAGAATTCAAGAAAAACCTGAGAAAGTACAATAATGTATTTTACATTCTCAAGATGAATCTGAAAAATTGATTAATCTTACTTAATTTACATATTTTCAAATTTTCTAAGTTTTTATAGTCATGGCAGGTTAGTATTGCTGTAGAGGCTTCATGCATTTCCTTCAGTGAATATTACTGTATCCAGATATTTTGGATCTTAAATATAAAGGTAGTTTTGAATCTAGATAAATTTATTTTTCTATTTAGTTTTCTTCTACATAGACAAGAATAATACTTTGGAGTGGTGGAAAAGAAAATACAAAAAAGAAGTTGTTACAAACCATCTACAAAAAACCAACTTTATGCTTTTCATCAATCATATAAATATCCCATTTAACTCCAGTAATTTTAGTTGTAGGGGATTATCCACTTACATTAGGAATATTGCCTGAATAATTGCAGAGTTACAATCCTAGCCTTAGAAAAGACCATAGCAGTTTTGAACTCAACAGGCAATTCCTTGTGTAAAAGCAGAAACAGAAAGCTGAAATTAGGTGTGGTTTGCACTACAAATGTCCCTCAGGAAGGATGGTATGGCACATCTATTAAGACATTTATTGCAGGTAAACTTCACTGTGAAACTGTTTTCTTCAATTTTCTTTCTATTCCTTACTATAGTCAGAAATGTTGTGTATTTTAAGTACAGTAATTTCACGATTACAAGTTGCCCCTGATTATAAGCTGCAGCTCTGGGTGTTGGCAACATTTCGTTCTTTGTCAATATATAAGCAGCACTGGATTATTAGCTGCACTTTCGTTTGCAGCGAGGATCCGCATGCAACTTTCACAAAGTTGCTAATTAGTAACAGAATCACGTGATCACGGGGTTTACTGGTTCATCCCTGCTTGGGGCAGCCACCAGGGAGCGGCCCCGGCCCTGCTCGCCGGTGCCGCCGGGAAGCGGGAGAGTGGTGTGCCCGGCCGCTGCTGCCAGGAAGTGGGGATGTGACATGTCTGGCTGCTGTCACACTCCCCAGGGCTGGGCGCTGCTGCTGCTGCTGCGCTGCTGCTGCCCCACCGCCTAGGGCCGGGCGGGCAGCGGCTCGGCTCAGGGTTGCTGTGGGCTCAGACTTGTGAGTTGGGAAATTTCCGAAATTTGTTCATATATTGGCCGCTTCTGAGTGTAAGCCGGGCTTCCAGGTTAGGAACAAAATTTTGGTCAAAATGATGCAGCTTATAACTGTGAAATTACTGTACTATTTGGATCCAGGCTGTGTAGCCTTTCAGGGGTTTTTTGGCTGTTCAGAGAGATTGGCTTTCTGCCATTAAGATAGAAGTAGTTTAATTCAGTGTGCTGTGTCATGGTATTAAGCCGTGTGTATTCAATTAGATGGAAATTATTTCTTTCATGCTACTGACTAATTAAGAACTGTTTCTAATAGAAATGGAGGAAAGAATCTCGTGTGTGAGTTGTATACGTTTCGGAATCATTTTGTGTCATTCTAAAAGAGCAAGTAGTTTTGACTGGATGTGACAGATCCAATGGAAAAATTAGATGTTTCAGACTTTCAATAAAATAAAGGGAACTTTATGATTTTTCTGAGATATAAGATGCTATTGAAGGAGTGCAACAATCAATAAACAAGAAATAGTGAATCAAGAGCTGTTTTTAAACTGGCTGACATTATATTTTACATTCTATATATTTTTGTTGAGGTTGAGTTTCTTTGTAGGACGACTTTCTGTTCTTAATGTTACAAGAGATCATGTAACTTTCCAGTTAATTCTTTCTGTGTACTGTATATACAACTAAGTTGTTAGAGTCTGCAGTGAGCATTAAGGGATCATAAATATTGCAGACAATAAATAGAAAAAAAATAGCCAAGATTTTTTTTGTTCCTATTCTAAAAAAGTATACTTTCACATTTAATTTCCCCTTTTTCATTCAGTGGGTTGAACTATAGAGAAAATAGAGTAAGAGGGGTGGAAATCATACTTATGAAATAGTCTTTAAAAATCCTGTATCATTGCTTTTGTAGCCATATGTTATTTCAGACTGCAGAGTTTATTGATCAATTCTGTGGAATAAAATTTAGCTCTGGATAATATTTTTGTTTTCCATGAGTTGCATGATTAGCCTACTGTTCTAATGATCTCAAACATACTTTATAAAGGGCTTATCAGGACTGTGTTTTGTTTCTGAAGTGTTTTGAAATTTTTCATTTTTTTTTTAATGTAAAACTTGATTTGGTCTTTAATTTAATGTGAAGCTTCACTAATGATTTTTGATTAAAATTAAATTAAAACTTTTTATTACTAAGTCTTAGCATATGTAATTTAAGCAAAAGATTTGATGCAATTGCAAATTGGGATTTTGTCAATGTGTTTTCATGGTGTGTAAACATTTATTTCATTGCTGTTACAATGTCTCACCTTGAAATTAGAATGTGGTAGTCATTCTGTTGGCACCAAAGTCATTTTAAGGAGATGAAAATTAGTATACTGGATTAGTTCAGGTATAATGTAAATAATCAGTAGCGGGATTTCATCAGGGTGTAATGTAAAAAAACAGGCCACAATTTTTGCTATGTATATCCCTAGTAAAACTAAGAAGTGAAACTTAAAAGGCATTTTCACCCATCTATTATTCATATGATTTCCAGGGTGAACAGATACAAAAGAAAGAAAAGCTACCTATTTGTTTTAGTATGAATTTTATCTTTCTTTGTTTCTCAGGAAATGTGAGTGAAGCATACTCACTCAAGTAATAAAAAACTCCATAGATTTCTCTACCATCGTCTTTAGTAAATTTGACCTGCTAGGCCTCTTGTTGTCCCAGACATTATGTTCTTCTTGGAAGAAGAACATAATGGATTGCATGTATTACATTTTGGTAACAACTGAACAAAGGATAAAATTTAATTAGCATGCAGATAGTATTTGCATAGGCATATGCAATGTGATTTATATGTTAAATAAATAAATAAGTTCTAGAAAAAAGTATTTTGTCTAAACAAGTATTTTGTTTAAAATGTATGCCCTTCTTGAGGCAGGATGGAATTTGATTTACTCCCAAACTGTTAATTTGTTCTTCTAATTGCATTAAACAGTACTAAGAAATAAAATTGTTAATTTCTATGAGGAGCACAAAATATCTTTGGTATAGAAAGATTTCTTCATAAAAGAAGTGCTGGCATTTGAATGCATTTCAATCTAGATAAAGATACTGAATCTATTAATCTTATATATATTTGGGCTCAGTCAATATTTTAAAATATGTTTTAAATAAACTTCAATATGTGAAATATTAAAGGAAAAATCTGGGTTATAAAGAAGTATAATTCATATTTTATTAATATTTTAATTCATACCATATTTGAAAATTTATTAATATTTTACATATGAAATCAACAAGGAACTAGTTGCCTTATATGGAGTAGATTTTTTTCTCAATGAAACATTGCACTAAAAAGAAAACTAACCTTTTCACGCTATTGGAAGAGACATCTTGAAAGTACTAAATAAGAAAGTAAATTGTGTGGTCCTTAGAACAGCATTACATATGTCCAACTGTGTATTTTAAAAAACTAAAACAATAGTTTTCACTCCTAAAAACATTTCCAGCTTTCCAGCATTTGAACTCCACTCCTAGGAAAAACTTGCATTTCATGGCATTTTTTGGCTTTTTTTGGTTTTTTTTTCATTCTTGCATGGAATATATATTTTACCATTAGAAATTATTCTAAGCATTTTTTGAATCTTTAAATAATTCAGATATTTTCATTAAATTACTAAATTAAAAAAAAATAAGAAGGAGAAGGAAATTAATTTGTGAAATAGCTATCAGTTTCAGCATTTTGTTGTTGATGACCTTGGTTTGGTAGTTTTTTTACATGGTGTCTTTGCTATTCCTATACTAAAAAAGCAAAAGTCAGGCAATGCTGAAGCAAGACAGGTAGGACTGGAGTAATCTTCACGCAGTTCTGTTTTTCTTGCCACTTCAGTGAGCACCGCTGTTTGACTGTCTGATATCATGGATTTCTGGGAATTCATGCAGAGAATTTGCCATCTTACTGGAAACAAACTAGTAGTCTTCTGGATTACCTGCATTCATTTTTAATTTCACTGAGCAATGTCTCAAAGCAAAAAAAACCCAATAGGTAGTGAGGCTAGTCTGTTGAAATCAGAAATTTATTGTGGGTATTTAAGTTTATTATTGAAGTTTATTACAGTTTAATATAATCATGATCAGCACAGATCAGCCCCAACATAACGTCTCATTCTCAGATAAGTGTGCACAACTTTTAGGGCCGCATCTTGAATTCACATCACTTTTTAAAACAGAATCAATTAATGAAAATTCAGAAATTGTGTGTATAATATTTTGTGATTTCATTAAAAGCAAATATTTGTGTATCAAAAGTATTTTAGATTTCCCAGTGAAATGAAAAGGTTTTGTCTTGTCCCATTAAGAAAGAGACAAAATGGAAGTCTCTCATTAGAAAATATTTCCATCCCAGTTACATTCACATACTTGAAGACATAATCCTCTTCTGAACACTTTTCACATCTCAGTCCAGTGCTATCTTAGCAAATTTAAGGCCTCATAATGTAGAATTCAGGAGGGGGAGGGAAGAAATTACCATTATATTACTGTTACACTCCTTGAAGGTGATGTAAATTATTTGACTTAATTCCTGATAATAAATTTTCAGGAGTACCAAATTAGTGCATAAATATACCATCCTACAGAGTGCTATTTAAAAAGGAACTGCAGTAAAACTCTTTTTAGTAAACCCATTCTAATTCTCAAAAGACATTAATGGAAAGAAAAAGGTATTATATATGAGAAGGGCATATGGATAGTTTTGCTATAAACAGCATTCCACTGTTCAAGAGCTTTATGAGCCACTTAAATTTCTTTTGATCAGATTAGCATTTAAGCTGTATTTATTACTTTTTTATAACAGTACTGAGTTACTGATACTGTGGGGTATCATATATTTCTACTCCTACTGTCTTCTAAACCAAGATCGAGAAAAAAAAATCCAAGAGCAGAATGAAAATATTTATGGTCTGTGGGATGATAGAGATACTTAGTTTAGAGACTCTGATAATGAGGAAAACTTGAGGTGATCACTTTATATCCAAAGTCTTCCAGGATCACAATATCAAAGGTGTTCTTGATATTAGCTAAAAAGGCCTTTTTCTTCTAATTTGCTAAAATGGGTAATGTGCTTAATAATATTTAATTGCTGCATTCTGACAAGAAGAATTAAATACAGGAACATTCTAAAAGAAAATGAGGAAAAAAATGAGTCCAAGGATGAAATAGGAGGGATTCTTAGGATACAACTTCTATAAGAAACAGTAAGGGATGGTGAAGAGGCTGAGAGAGTATTTGATATGAAGTATAGAGTAGCGATTGTTTCTCAATTTAGTGGTAAAGAACAACACATTTTTTAACCTGAAAAAGCTGCTTGTGTTGAATGTAAAAGTAGCAAAGTTCTCATCTGAGCTGATGAATTTATCTTAAAGATTCTTAGATTAAAATAAAAAAGGAAAATTTTTTTTTTACATTTTATTTGAAGTTTTCTCCAGTTTGTCTTATGTTCTTTTTTTAAATGGAAATGAAGTATCCAAAGTGAGATACTTTTATGTGTAGATTCAAGTCAACTGAACTTCAATAATCTAGAAGGATAGAAAAACAAGTAAATGTACTAAGAATGTATTTAAAAATAATTGAAAAAAAAACAAACAAAAAACCACCACCCTACCAATATGTTTGAATGTATTTTTACCTGTATATTTTATATTTGCA
>PYHW01009251.1:252940-274784 GCA_013186435.1 Turdus rufiventris | reverse complement strand
ATTTCAAACCATTTTTGCTCAGGACAGGACCGGCACAGTACCCGGTAAGGGCAGATATTACATTTTTTGTTAATAGATTAGCCACCCCAGAATATTAGCCGCACTTCCAGGTTTGGATGAAAATTTAAGTCAAAACGGTGCGGCTTATATTCGTGAAACTACTGTAAATTAGCCATGTGTCAAGTTTATGGCAATAAAATTTTAGTAATTTGCCTCTTAGGATATTTTTTAGCATTACAAGATTTGATATTTCTTAAGAATCTGCTTGAGTTGCATGAATCAAGACATTAGAAATATACAAACAAGCAAAACCAAACCCAAAGCCAACCAACCTACACAACAATGAAACAATCACCCAAAAACCCAGTTTGATGGCAGTGAAGTTTTGCAACTTATTACATAGTGGAAGTCTGGATAGTTTTACATGTCCTTTTCAATGTCTAGACACTGGCAAAAGGTATGCAAGATAATACTTTATTTTATTTAGAAATTAGAAATTCAGAAAATAAATTCCATTAAACAAATTTCACAGAATCACAGAATAAGCTGAGTTGGAAGGGACCCATAAGTATCATTAAGTCCAATTCCTGGCCCTGCCCAACACCATTCCCAGGAGTCACAACATGTGCCTGAGAAATTTAATTTTATATTGTTAGAATTCTGTAATTTATTATCATGACTAAAAGAATATTCAGAGATTCTTTAAAAAAAAATAATTCATCAACATTATCAACATTCTTGACAAAACTAAGTTAAAAGAAAACCTGAAATAATTTTGTTGCATTTTCCTTTTTATTGTGGCTATAGGTGAGAAACCTGTGATTTTAAGAGGTTTTTTTCAACAAGGACTTCATAAGTAACGACCTGAAATTATAAGATGAAACTCACAAATGAAGTGATGAAGACTCTTAAAACCAGTAATTTTCAATACTACTGGCAACATGGTATTGTTATTTTGCATATTCATATACATTTTTCTACATATTTACATCTACATTCTACATACAATATTTTTTAGTGTACAACTGTGTTTCAGTTTATTATAAAATATATTATTCCCATGCATACAGAATCATAGAATTGTTTATGTTGGAAAGGACTGCAAAAATCATCCAGTTCTAACACCCTTGCCATGGGCAGGTTTACTTTTACTTTCCACTAGACCCGGTTGGTCATCCAAACTGGCCTTGAACACTTCCAGGGATGGTGCCTCCACAGCTTCTTAAGCAAACTGTTTCAGTGCCTCAGTACCCTCACAGTAAAAAATGAATTCTGAATTAATATTTAAGTATCTATATTCTTTCAGTTTAAAAGCATTCTATCTTGTCCAGTCACTTCATGTCCTTGTAAATAGCTGTCTCCATCTTTTTCGTAGGCTGCCTTCTACTGGAAGGTTGCTCTGGGGTCTCCTTGAAACCTGCATTTCTTCAGGCTGAACAGCCCAGCTCTCTCAGCCTGTCTTCATAGGACAAGTGCTCCAGCCCTCATGTATCTTCATGGTCGTCCTCTGGATATAGGAGATTCTAGACTTACATAGACTATATTATGGGAACTTGGATAAAAAATGGTAAAGATAAGATCCTGAAAAGCCTTACCAGGATCTCAGTGTAAAGTTTCCATTTTTTTTTTAATATCTTGATTAAGTTCCCAGTTAATTTGCATTAAGAGTGTCACCTGACGTTAGTATGATATTATGCTGATTTGTGACCTTTTAGTTCTGAAGGGTAAACCCAAACAACTAAGCAAAATGCATAATTGTGTTGAACATTACTTAGTTTTTGCAGTGTTTCTTTAACTCAGCCAATACAAACTGACAAAATTGCAAAAGAGGATAATTCTTGTTTCAGTGTTGATGTGAGAAAACTTGACTTCATAGTGAGGAAAAAGATCTGCATTGTCCTCAATAATTTTTCTTCCCTCAATGAGATTATAATTTTCAGTTTCTCCTCGTTGATTTGAAACCAAGGAGGGCACTAGTAAGAGGAAACCAGTAGAAATAGATATAATTGAGGAATTAAGGGAGTTGAATTTCATTATATTCTTCCATGATTTTATTTGGTTTTTTGCAATTTAGGTAGTAGAAGGCTGTAAGCAAAGTTCTGTCAGTTTGTATACCAGACTTTAGGTTTTGGATATGCTGAAGTAATGGAAACAAACAGGTCATCTTTCCTTATCAGTGGATTTCTTGGTATTTTTTTTCACACTGTTTAGGGGATTCAATTTAAGGGAAATGTATCTCCATTCTCCCAAGGTGCAAATACTTGGGATGAAGTGAAGCTTTTAGAGGCTTACATGATACTTACTGTGTTGTAAATTATGTACAGTAGTTCAGTCATTTGCATTTTCTGAGAGTGAAGTGGCATGATGTCAAAACCTAGCACCTGTACTGTGGAAGTTGAGGTGATAAAATATAATATATGTATCAGGGAAAAACTGGTTAATAATTAACATATTTTATGCATTTTTACTTAGCATATATATTTTAAATCTAAAAATTGGAAAGATAATACTATTTCTTGATGTTCTATACTACCTATGTGTTAATACATAATAAGTATATAGAATCAAATTCTCTCATTTTTTCTTCCCTGTTTGTAAATGGCATTTAGGAATTGAAGGGTAATAAAATCCTAGTAAATTTGAATTAATAACCTGGGGCTTTCTTTTTGGGTCCCTGGTGGTATTTGTCAGGACCAGAGAGTGCTAATATGATTTAGCTAGCTCTCAGAAAGCGCACATTTCATCAGCAGAGAAAAGACGGAGACCTTACTTGACAAGTTCCACAAAAGTCTTTACTTCATACGAAGGGTGGTCAAGCAGGGATTCTCCCCGAACAAAGGAGAGACAGCTATATTTATAGGTTCAGGGGGGATTGAAACTGCAACCAATAAAAGGTTATACAAAGCACAGCATCCAATCTAAGTGAAAAGTTCTAAATGTGAACTGTCTAAATACACAGATTAATTTCTAACCAATTATCTTCCAAAGTGTTAGAGAGTGACCAAATTCTTGAGAATTTGGCTCAACCGTGGTATCTGGGATATCTTATCTATTATAGCAAGTTCCAGGGGCCAGGGGAAGATGGCTTTGGAGGAATTGTATTATCCACAATAACCCATTTTTTTTCCAAGAGTCTGGCAAATAAAATGGGATCCTCAGGATACTGCCCACACTGTTTAGTTTGCAACAGTCAGCATTATGTCAATTTTTTTTTTTAGAAAAAAAAGATGTCAAAGCAGCCCCCAATCACCTGCATATAATTATTCAGATCATGTGATGCCTATGATATTTCATCTCTCTTCCAGAACATTTTCTGCAATATGAAGTAAAATTCCGCCATTTACCTCTGATCTACTTTGGGGGGTGTCTGGAGAACTATCACCAGAGGTGGTGTCTCAATCAGTGACTTCATCAAGATATTATATACTTTGCATTTGGAAGAATCAAAACTTTAATAATCTGATATAAACAGAATGAGTGCCTAATTATGCACTCTGCATGTCTCATTTCTTTTCTAACCTGTTGTAAAAATGAAAAAAAAGGGGAGAAAAGAGAATTTTCCTAGAAACTGGTCACAATTCATGTGACAGATGTATGCATGCACAGCAAAATATAAAGCCAAGTACTGGGTAACCCTGAGTAACCTTGCCTGACCTAATAGCTGATCTTCATGTAAGCAAGAATTTGGAATAAGTTACCTTCCAATCCAAATTACCATATGATGAAATGAAATGAAATACTCTGTTGAAGTATTCCTTAAGTTTATGTTAGCAATTCACGTTCTCCTCTTTTTAATTTGTATGTTTCTATACTTCTGTTTTGCAAAAAGAAAAACAATTCACATGATATGGAAACTAAGGAAAAATTGTTAATGTTTCATTTAGTTTTGGTAGAAGCAGGATGATTGTAACAGTTACAAACTCTTATAAAATTCCTATCTTCATCTACATACCCAATGCTGAATTATCACAGGTTCATATTCAAATATCTTGCAAATTAATAAAGATAGCATTCTTCCATAAAATATGTACATATTTGAAAAGATTCCTTCAGTGAAAATCATGAAGCTATACAGATTTTCCTAAATGTTCACTCTTTCCTGTCTCATTCTCACACAGACATACTAAATGTCAGCTCAAAATACTGCATTTGAAATTGTGCGTGTAATTTTGAAATTTTGTTCCTGAAAATCATGCAGGTTTTGTTTGTTTGTTTGTTTGTGTGTTTAATTTAACCAAACAATAGTATGGCTTTTTGTGTGAGAGAAAATTCACATTTTCTTTGAAGTAAACTTTTCATATTAATACTTAACCTCTTTACCAGAGGGAGGAAAAAAAACGTGTTGAAGTAACAAGCGCATAATTCAAAACATGAGAAATGGTTAAAATATTGGTCTATTCCATAGTCTTGTATATGATCTTGCCATTTTAAATTTTCTCTGATATGGTCCAGAATTTCAACTTGCCTTCTTAAAAAAAAAAAAAAAAAAAAAAAATACAAACAAAAAAGCCCCCTCAAACTAACAAAATTAAAATATTACCAGATGAAGTTATGACTTAGCTTTTGGTCTATTTAATTTATAAGGCTTTCTAAAATTAACATATAAAGTTCCATGATTAAGCAGAAACACAAATATTCTGGCTTCATTGCTAACAAAATGTCCATGGCAAAAAAATCCTCCAAATTACCCCCCCCAAGACCCCGTGGTCCTTTCATGTTAAATGAGTCTCTGTGGGATGCTACTTCCAGATAACACCTGAAAACTCTAAAACATTTATAATTATCAGCTTAGTCTTCTGTAACAAAGATGAAAATAGGGTGTTAGAATTATGAAGAAATTTGTAGTGAATGAGACAGAGAACCTTGTTATCCACTGTGAGTGTGTATGTGTTGTTCATTTTTCAGTGCAGATTTGATAATTGCAAAATAATATAGTAGAATTGGAAAAGATTCAGAAAAATTATGTTTTAAAATATTAAAAAGCAGACAGCTGGCATGGAAAAAGTGACTGAATAGACTGGGATTCTTTGGACAGGAAAAAGAATATTGGGTATGAATATGACAGAAATCTGTAAGCACAATGGCATGAAGAAAAACAAGGTCAGTTGTTCATTGCCTCTACCAGCACACCAGAGTGAAAATAACATACCCTGCTCATAACTCAACAAAACTCATCCCTTTGGGGATGTTTATTCTGAGTTAGCTGCTTAAACTGGTCTTTTGAAGACCAAATGAGGGACAGATCTTACACAGTAGCATGCCTCACTATTCCTTGTAGATATTGCATTCAAAAAACCCTCCATTCATTACTGGAATATGTTTATAGGGATGAAGGTAATGGTGAATATTGTCACTACAATAAGCATATTTTATATCTCAGTTTATGTGTTTCATAAAAGAAAAAATATTGTGAGTGCAAATAACTAGGGATACTGGCTGCAAATAACTAGGGGTGCCTGCTATGATGAAAAAAATAATTTATGTTTTATAATATTCCCAAATATAGAAAATTTCACTTGTTCTTTCTAAGAATTAATTGTACCAACTGTTTGTATCATATGGCAAACACATCCTTAATATTATGTTTGGGATGTTTGAATAATGAATAATCGCACTGTTATATTTTCTATTGCTCTTATCTGTTTAGACAATATTTATCATAATGCTATTATAATTTGTTTGAAGACAGATTTTGTTGTTCATATGGAGTCTGCATTAGAGTTTGGTTAATTAATGTTGTGTGGAGTTGAAATAACGTTTTCATTCCACTGTGTTATCTCAGAAAGTAAATGTTATTTGAGCCAAAAAATCCTACACAGAAAATATCTAACATAAAATAGAAATTAGTCTGGAGCACTAAGGAACCTGTATCAACTTTTGTTTAGTAAGGCTGGAAGTTCATCATCTTTAAAAAAAAAAGGTGTATTTTTGTTAGATCCAGATACTCAGTGCAGTTACTATCTTCCATATAACAAAGAACTAACATTAAACTCAAAAAACTTAGGAAAAAAAGTCTTCTGTCAGAATTATTTTAGTGCAGGATCTAATCTTTTGAACAGCTGCAACCACTCCAATTCTATTTGTGATGGTGGGCCTTAGCAGCAAGAAGTAGCTGCCTCTGGCAATGTAGACAGGAGAAGTTTAATGTTTGAAAGATACTGTCATGAATGCCAGTAGGAAAAGTCTGAAGTCTTTAGTGGTAGCTTCTGCAAGATTGCAACAGCTGTGGTCTCAGGAGCAGAAAAATATAAAAAGGTATATGTGAATATACTGTGCATAATATAAATAAATTGCATGGCAAAAAATAATATTTGTTGAAGCTAGGAGAACTTTATTTACAAAAAACTGCTGTACTGTGATTTAATGATAAACTTATCTCTTAATGATAAAAAGTTGAATCCACTAATGTGATTAAATTTTTCTTAAGAATGGTTTAATCAAATCCTCAAATTCATATAAAAAGAGATTTAATTTAGAGAAAAAGAAAAACAATATCTCTTTTTACTGAAGGCTAAGTTAACTCATTATTTAAAATATATTTAAAATTGCCAGAAATAATATGAAACATGAATATTTTTAAGTTTGACTTTCCCTTGGTTTCCATTCTTTCACTTCCTAAGGTAGTCTAATTAAAAGAAGTTCTTAATAAATGCATAAAAATACAAACCACAATGGCACTTGCAGTGTATTAATTGCTTAAAAAATAATTATTTTTAGTTTGTCTATAGCACATGCTATTTTTTCTTTCAAAAATAATTAAAATATATACAGTTAATAAACTGACTTTTAAAATAAGAAATACAAATAAACAAAATTATAAAAAACTCCAGAGGAGATAAAAAGAATAAAAAAACAACAGAAAAACAAATCTTCAAAAGCACAAACCAACTTTCTGAAAATATGAAGATGAGTAATAATTAAGACTGCCAAGTTCTAGTTTGATGGAGTGAAACAGTAAGAAAGAGTAAGTTCATAATTGGATTAAGTATCCATAGCTAATTTCCTGACAAACAGATTTTACTTAAGGAGGGCTTGAGTGGTTGATTCATCATGCGTGCATTCCTCAGTCTAAATAAAGCATACTGCAATTATTCTAACTTGCATTATTGTTTTGTTACGGCACATTTTCCACATACTTTGTGCTTTCATCTGACATGGTTTTCTTTCTATTTTTTTCTAATTTCTCTAATAAAAATTAAACTATAATTTTAATTAAAAATAACCTCCTCAATGGAATTATTTAAAAATGTTGTCTTAGTCTTTTCTTCACATGAGATCAGATCTTTGCTTTGTTAAAAATGTGGTCAATTTAGGTGATATCAGTGGAATTATGCAGCAGTATTATAGCTGAGCAAAAGTGTTTTCTTAGACATGTATTAGAATAATAAATATTTTGAATTTAACAAGTAAGGGTTTTTTCCCTGATGTTTTTTCCCCTTTCACACTCCATGGTGAATATACCACTGAAGAAGTCTTACACTTACCATGTTTTCTGTCATAGATGAAGCCTATTTTCAGACTTGCTTTTGATCATCCTGGAGGGGTTACTTTTAACATGGAAGGAATGTCTCTAATACAGTTCTATTTTAGGATTTTCTGAAGCAATGGGTCAATTCTAACAGATTTTTGGTGGCATGGATTGAAATTCCACTCATACCACCTGTATTTTTTTCTGAACTTCCCTGTATTTTCAAATAGAAGTAATAGAAGGACTTGAAGGTCATATTTGAAGCGCAATATACTTGCATAGGACAATTTTTTTTCTTGGTATATGTGTAGCTTGTAGGCTCCATATTCAAGCCTTCTTACCAAGGTGATGGTGAACAGCCTGATGACAAAGCTCACGTGACAGGGAGTTTATTGCTTAAAGATGTTCTGATTCTTCTGCATAGTACGTCTAAGTGGGGATTTCATCCCCAAACAGTTAAACATTCAGCATTTTGGACTCAGTAGTAAGATTTAACTAGACTGGAGTTACCTACAATATCCTTTACAAGGCAACGGATGTTTTGTCTTATTTTCAATGATTAACAGTCATATACTTTCATTTTTTAAAATAATTTTACCATTTTTTGTGGTACTCCTGAATCTCTTTTCTATTGCACAATTGTACATGTGCAGATTGGTGTAGATGGGGACAGATCTTTGTTGCAGAATTTTCCCTCTTGATCTTTAGCAGCTAAAAGCTGTTTGAGCCACCTCAGACCTTAGAAGCAAATGTGAAATTGAGACTTGATTTATCTATTTAACATGATGGATGAGTAATTATTTTTGTCTAACAGGGTTACAGGAGGGAAATACAGGCATACAAGAGGAGATCATGTTTATTTACTTCTCTGTTGGATTTCTTTCTTTCTCTTTTAGAATAAAAGGTAAATTTGTAAATTCAGTCTGAAATATATTTTTTATTATATATCACTGTCAAAATATCCAATCAACATAAACAATACAACACATAAACTCACACAAAGTTAATGTTCCAAAACCAACTTGCATAGTCTTCATCTGTAAAGAGCAAAAAACTGCAGAATAATGTCTGTGAGCTTGTGTTTCATATTCATTTAGCAGCTTCAATCATTCCAGCTCCTAAATAATGTCCTAGAATTTGTTGCCTGTATGGCAGGACCATTTTCTCCTTAATTTCTTTTCAGTGTATTCTATCTCATTGGCAAGATGAGCATGATTCTTGGTTTACAGTCCTGTGTACATTAATAGCTGACCACTACAGAGGCTACGAACTTCCGCAATTGCCATCTTTCTATGAGAGATGTTAATTTAAAATTTGTTCTTTACCAGCTAACTAGAAAAGACCAGGCAGACTGGCAGTCAGCATGGCCACATGCCTTTTTAGATATGACAGAGGTGTGATGAAGTTCTGTGCATTCCTAGTGACTACTGTCCTTAGGACAGACTTCACATGGACCTAATAGCAGATAAAATTTCACACAGACTTAATAAAAAACTAAGTTACTTAAGAACATATGTACTGAAAGCAGCTTCTGAAAAGTCTGAAGGGATTTGTTTCAGGTTTGGTGGGGGGTTTTTGGGGTTTTTTTATTTTTTTTTTTATGTTGTTTTTTTGTTTTGTTTTGTTTTGGTTTTTGTTGGTTTTTTTTAGTTTTTAGTTTTGAGTTCCAGTTAATAATATTTTAGAATTAAAACCCATGTTTTAATTTATTATAAGTAGCTTAAAATTGCAAAAGTATTAAAATAATGGTAACTTGTTTAAGAATTACATGAAGAGAATATGTAATACCTGACAAATTTATGTTTGTGATAATCCATGATTACATTGTGTGTTTCTTGTTGTTGGGTTTTTAAAATGTGTATTTATTTCAAATGTTTGTGCAGAACTGTTTGTATTTTAAATAGATTTACTAAGCAGTATGATACTGTATAAATACTGACAAATCTTCTTAATTTGTGGTTTGAAAAAATGAGATAACAAAGTGTGACATTTATTAATATCTTAAATATGATGTGAATGACATTTTCATTTTGAAAATATTAGAAATCTTTTACTCTGTGAAGAATTACTTCTATTTTCTGATAGATGTAAAAATATTTACAAATGATACCACATTGAACTGTCATGTCCTTTTCCTGTGCTCATTTTGACATTACTTCTGATGCAAAGCTAATAATTTGCCTTACAGTAGCATTCTTCTTCTATAATTAGCATTATCATTGATTTATTCAATTATGACAAAGGTTTTGCGAGCAAACAATTCCTTGTTTCAAAGAGAAGGTGCCTGTCATAAAGTACAGATTATATGACACAGTGATTTAATTCATAGCTTTTAACATAGATTTAAAAAAAAAAAGGGACTTATGTAGCTGTCATGAAGTATGAACCTACCAGCTTTTAAAACAGATTAGATCTCAGTTATAAACTTGAGAAAGGTCTTGAGAATGAGTGAATTATCTTCTGTGGGCACTTCCTAGTTCTTTGAGTGGATCACTCAGTATCAGATGAAGGTACCAAATGAACTGATGAAGTCTTCCTTCCCTCAAATGTTCATTTGCCCCTAGTAGTTGTAAAAGGCACTGGTGAATTACTCTGTAATTGTTCAGTTAATTATATTGTATTGCTATCTAGAATTTTTTTTTAAACCTTTGCTCTCTTGGTTCTCCAAGAAAATCACTCCTTGTTGAATTCCGATCTGGCAACTTCGTGCTTTATCTTAATTTATTTGTTTCCAAATCTTTGCCTTCCTTAGGACATAGAATAGAGTTTCTACTGCACACACATACTGAAATACACTTATTAAGGGAAGGAATAAGCCATTCTCCAATGTAGTTATAAAATGTTTTTTAAACTGGCTTCAGTGGAGTGCCCCTGTGGTCAGATGTCAGCAATGCTCTTATTATTTCTTTTTGCTTTTTATATATAAAATATGATAGCACTTTAAATACTTGCTGTCCTTAACAGTGAATTGTGAGTTAAACTGTGTGCACTTAAATGTTGGTTGCAAATGAAAGAGATAACAGTCCTCAGCAGAATTACTTTGTCTGATGCAATGTGTATTTATAAAGGAGAGTAAGAATAATTTTACAAATATGTATCTCTGCAACTTTTCATGTCCTTAATTCAACTGGGGGAATAACATTGAGACAGATTTTTGTGTTTGTTACATGATAGTTTTTTCCCCCCAAGAACTCCTACAACAGACTAAATAAAAAAAATAAAATATTAAAGACAAGCCAACTACTAGAGTTCAAATTTTGATATACCTCTGAATTCTTTCAGGTTCTCACTTAGATCTCAGTTTAAATGCTTTTCAAAAGCATTTCAGAATCAGTTCATCTGTTCAGATGCATTGTTTTCTCAAGGTTTAAGAGGATAATTCTCCATTTTCTTCTGACTGCACTTTACTTTTTTCCAGATGCACCAAATAGGTAGTGAGGACTTGCAAAAAGTATCTACTTGAAATAGCTTAATTTAGAACCATTCTGCAGCACCAATGTGCACCATAGGCAGTTAAAGATGTTATAGTGTATGAAAGATCCTTTAGGTTAAAATATTTTTAAAAACCTAAAGCAAAAATAATCTAACACACTCTTTCCTATGGATTCTGCATGTTTCTATACATCAAAAAATCATTAATTTTTAAAAATATTAAATCTCGTGTCACAAATATTTAGTCAAAGAATGAGCATTTTTATTTTTTAGATTATTATTAAAGAAAATAGTATTTTATGGAGCTCTAAATTCCATTCCACAAGCAATCACTACATAAAATAAAAAATTCTTACTATGTAGTTATTTTCTTTTCCTACTATACAGAAAACCATGATGTGCTATCCATCCAGAACTTTGGTTTAAAAATGCACGTAGGACCACCTTCATTCCACTCTAGAGTGTTATTTTTTTCTCTTAGAAAAGCTATTCCCATATCTTTTGAGTATCAAAGCTAATTAAATAAAAATCAATTTTCAGACTACTCTTGAGCAAAGAATAATTTAGTTTGAGAGAAATGACCACCTATGTACCTGTAGTTATTTGATCATAGTTTTCAGTGCCATGCACAAATGACTTTCACTGTCTCTTGTCCTTCAGGCATTTCGTAAGTGTTGGACATGAATTGAGTATTCTGGAAATTGTGATATTAGAAGCTGGCAACACTTCACTTTATGAGAGTTGTGTTGATTTTTGTCTCACAAGCTTGTTGCTGGCATGAGAGCCTCCTTCTAGGAATACCAAGTGAAAACAAATTTTGTGGATTCTTTCATTTAAGATTGATTATTGTTAATAGAAAGCAACATCCTTCATATGCACCCAGAAAGCAGTTAATTATTGAAAGAAAGTGGTAGCTTGTTTAAAGTTAAAAGTCTTGCAGTGTGGACTTTACATTCTATATGAGCTTAAACCCATTTCCTTCACTTTGTAGTTTAGCTTTAATGCATAGTGATAGATGTAGACATAGAGGTACAACTAAATATTTGCTATGTTTACATGAACTAAAGAGATTAGCATCACAAACTACCAGCATTATTCCTATATATTCTGTCACCTCCTCTGAAAAAGCAGAGTTATAGTTAGTGATGTCATATGCACTGAGTGATTTTTTTTCCCATTTATACCATGTGAAGTCTGATTTCTGACTATTGGAGTTGAAAAATCACAAAAGACCTTTAAAATTTGAAATTCAGTGCTATGTCCACCTTGTTGTATCCTTAAGATACATACTTTTGGGTTCTTACTTCTGAGTTATGCATTTCTCACATGCTGTAACAGCCTTAGCATGGAGCTTGATCTCATATAGGCAGTAACACTAGGGAGATAAAGGAGTACTAATGTAACTTAGACTTGTATTTTTAAACTTGGAGTATAGGAGTTGGAACAGCTGAAGTCAAAACATTGTCAGTTCCTGATACAACTTTTTTTCTGTCTTTTTAGCTTAGCAAACTGAGAAAATCAAATAAAATATGCTGTGGAGGAGATGGGATAAGTGGTAAAGAAGCCTGATAATTTTAGGTTTCACATAGAAAGTGATGTATCAGAGTTATTGCAAATACTGTATTGGTACCTGACTTTCCTTTTACTTTCCACCAGATAGCCTTATGAAGAAAGCTGGTGACCATCACTGATGTGTTTTCCGGCTGCAAAGCATGTGTAATATTTTCCCTGTGAGCCATGGACTTACTCAAATTTGTACCTGGAAAGAAACTTTGTCACCTGAAATTGTCTTCTCCCATCTCTATTTGAAGATTTAATTTGATGTTTCTGCAAAGTCTTTATTCCTTCTTCTGTGTAGTCACCCAACCAGCTCTCTGCTTGCTCTTTGCTGTAGCTCATGTGGTATCACCACATCAGTCAGTTCTTTCTCTTCCACAAAGGTACCCATTTGCTGAGGGTTGAAGGTGTGTCCATTCTGCTGGCTGTCCATCATGTGTTCTGGATTGTTCTCACTGCAGGCCAGATTTCCTGGTCACTGGTATTTGCTAGCCATTCATTTGTATTTAAATGCAGAGGTGTACTGGAAAGAATGAACTACAATTACTTTGCTGCTTAGGATATCAAATACCTGAAGTCTGTGTCAGAAAAGAATTCTCCCTATGACAAATACCTAGGAACTTGGTTTTGTTACATTCAATGTGGCTTTTAAGACACATCCCCTGGGCTGAAAGAGAGCTCTCTAGTAAATACTCCTAAGTGATCTAGTAGTATGTTTATAGTGCAGGCTTTGGTCTCTGCATTATATTTTTGAAGCATCAGATGCCTACTAGAGCAGTAGGCTCCACCATGAATGCTGATGTTTCTAAAAAATTTAAGCTCTACTTTTGTATTCTAAATATTCTTAATAGGAAATATTTCCCACATGTTTTCACTACTCCCTGATAACTGCTGAAAGCAACCTTAATATACATTTGCTGAACACTTTTGCACAGAATTTTATTAATATACAGAATATACTTAGAGCCTTATTGTTCATATCATACCCAAAACATTTAATCTCAGTGAGTTTCTTTGGCTTTTCATTTCACAGTATCTTTCATCAGAGTAAGGCTAAAAAGATGGAAGTTGGTTGCTTTTGAAAGGTTTTCTAATTATCAGAGTGGCAGGCCCTATGTGAAAAGTGAAATTTTGCCACTAAGGTTTTTGGTGAAATGGGCAGGATATTTTACTAATGTTGTAGCAACCTAACAGATTGTCACATTAACTTGATGTTATACACTAGTCTAAATCCATTATGATGAGTTGAAATTAATTCATTAACAGAAATTTCTCTAAAGGTAGAAATCATAAGACATCATATATGAAAAGCCACGGAAATAATTTAGTAGGAAACCTTTTTATTGCACTATTTTATTGTTTATGATTTTCAGAACACAAGAGTGTCTGCTGTGCCATTTCTATGTTGCATAGTTAATAAGGTTTCTTTCCTTTATTTCTAATAATTTCATTTCAAAGCAAGGTGTGAAATTTTATGAAAAGGAAATTTATACTATAATATTAATAAAGTGGGGTTTTTTCATATTGCTTTGAGCAAACAATTCCAACATACTGTTTTGACATTTCAGTGGATTTCATATACAGTTCTTACATTAAATGTATTTTAATTATAAATTTGCCTGAATTACCTTTCTGGTAGTCTCTGGGTTATGTTTTGCAGAAGTACAATAGTGAATTGTGATTCCTACCTAAATTTCATACTATGAGAACTATACCATTGGCACTTTCTTTTTCCCCCCCAAATTTTAACACGTAAATATGTGGAAATAACAGGTCAAATATGTTGCTGCTCTTTGAAAATATTTCATAACAGTTATGGAGTTATTTATTTATAAGTGTATAAATTCGATTTTGCACTCCACATTAAATACCACTAGTAAAAACACTGAAACTAGAAAGGACAGTTGCACTTTAGTCCAGACTCAAAGTTCAATGTACTCACATTTTACAGATTATTTCAAATGGATTTATTAAAAAACAAGGGGGAGAAAAAGTGAAAATAAAACAACCAAAATTACTTTGGCTGTTATCTTCTGAGATCATCATAGTTACCTTTGGAATAATATACTAATATAATCGAAAATATATAAATAATTATATAAATAATATATTAATATAATCTTAATTCATTGACTACAGATCCATATTATAAAAACAATATCTATATTCATTTCAGATAAAGAGTTAGGTAATCTTTGAGAGTTGTTGAAGATTATGTAGAATTACAGTAACATGATTATAAAACACATTCATATTTTCAATTTTCAGGAATATCTCTGAGGTCCATGTGGTTAGGTATTAATGAACAAAACATAGTCGATTCATACTGTATGTTAAAATTCTATAAAGAAGAATTGTTTTCATGATTTTTAAAGGGAGAATGTTGTGCCTAGTTGTGTCAATACAAGAGCTCCCTCTGATGGTGACAAGTTACTTCACATAAAATTTTTTACTACATTGGAATAAATGAAAGGAAATAACGTAAATGGAAGAATTCAAAACATCTGTTATAGCTAGTAGATTACAGGATTTTTTTGTTTTTATTTTATTTATTTATTTTATTAGCTGTTCAACGGCCCTAGATTCATACCTTTTACACATCCCTGAAATGCTATATCCAGCTACTATTACTATAAAAAGAAAAAAAAACACAACCTTCTTTCATTAGCTTAATTTTAGATATTGAAATCTCCCTCTTCTATATTAATGTGAAAGCAAATTGCTCAATTTTTTTCTCAAAAAGAACAAAATCCACAACAAAAAAATAGAAAAAAAAGAACCCCCCCCAAAATAAATCTCAAACAAAACAGAAAGGCAGAAGGAATACCTCAAGTCCATTTACAAATATGTCACCTTTGTTAAATTAACTGGAAAGTGTGGTCTCAACCTCTCTTCATCTCTTAAGTCTGGAGCTATCTTCTTATGTAAAGTTATGCTAATATTTCACTGACATAGTGAAAGACAAAAAGTGAACAAGAGCCATGACAGTGAATCAAACGCTCACCAAATGTAAAGAAATAAAAGAGACAGAATGAAAGAACTTTGATCCAATTTGCACTACTATCCCATCTCTGAGTGACAGTGATGGAAAGCTTGTAAGTGCAGTAGGGCAGTAGTGGGAATTTAGGTGTTACAAGCAATGAACATTTACTGGAACAACAATTATGATGTTTTCTACCAAGCTTTTTTTCTGTCTATCATGTCTAAATTAATCAGGTTGTCATTAATACATGCTGTCATTTTTTTACAAAAGACATTATGAACACTCAGATTTACGAGTATGTGCAACTTCTGTATGTTTTGATCAATTTAAGGTAACACTAGTATATTTCAACTGTATCTTCAAACATTTCAGAGACAAGATTTAGTGAAAAATACAGAGAATAACTTATGGCAATTCTTAGTATAATGCCACTGTTAGTATTTTATATGAAACTTACCAGCCAGCTTTTGATTATATATCATTTATAACCAATGAAGTCTTAAAAATCTGTTAATTTAACATCTGTGATCATTTTGTTTCAGCCATAATTGGAATGTGGACATCTAGGAAAGGAGGCAATTGTCTGTTACAGTGTTCTCTGGTCAGAGTGAAGGACTTACACATTTTTTTCACTCTAATTGAACAGTTCATACCAGTTGACTTTTGGGAGCAGCTTCAATAGATTAGCAAAAACTCACTACAGTGGATATAGGATGAGAAAGACGAGTCTGAGTGTTTGGATTCTTGTTCAGAAAACATGTCAATTGATGTGTACTTGTACTGTGTACTAAGTATCTGGAATAGGCACTTATTTTTTAACTGAGATGTAAATAATTTAAACTGCTATATGAACTTGGGTGTAACTTGGAACTGTTGGACAAAAATTAGAGAGATGTGTTAATCCGGCTGCATTATTTTTATGCAGTAGTTTATACAAACAGTTCCAAGTTACTTCACACTGATTTCTTGAATTACTTTTTCTGGTGTTAGTACTAGAATTCATAAACCATGTGATGAAGTTACAGCCATCCTGTGGTACTCAAGTACCACAACTTCTCTTCCAACAAAATTATTCAGGTTTGGTCCTGTTCTAGTACTTGTCATTAAACACTGAATGGAGATTTGCAGCTAAGTATACTTACAATTATTTAAATATGTATATGTATTTAAGTAATATTTGTAATAAATATATTTATTGCAATGGGTATACAACATATGTAAAAGCTTTGTGCATGTTATTTAGTATTATGTTTTACAGTGAATGTATATTATATTACACAGTAAAAGTTATATTTGTAAATGAGTGTTACGTTGTCTGAACTATGGGTCCTACAGAGTTTCATTTCTGGGGAATTTTTGGTTGGTGAGGAAGTTTCGGACAGGATGCTTGTATTATCCCTGGTCAACACTCATGTGTGCTTTTCACATAGAGGATGGACGAAGAAATCAAAGACTTTTTTCCTTACCTCTGCAGTCATTCTGAGTTTGATGATGCCCTTCTATAGACAGGATTTAGCTTCACCAGAGCACTGCAGAGTGCATCTATGATTTCTGACACCATAATGAACTGAATAATTCTGTCTTCAAAGCAGGGTTAAAGTAGCTTGAGATAAAGGAATTGCTGGGTTAGAAGTTGAGTAAGATGGTTAAAGCAAGTCTGAGAGCACTTCAGGCTCTCAGTTCAGGCTTCAATACAACCCAGAATGCTTTTACTCCATGAAACAAACTATGCTGTGAGAGTTATCTACTTGGATACCTATCCTATGCTGCTGAGTGGCACTACAACTGTTTACAGTTAAAAAGCAATATAGTATTTCAGTGTTTCAAAAACTGCATTCTTTGAGGCAGATGGTATGTGTTCAAGCTATTACAAAGCAGTATAATATAGTACCTGTAAATGCATCAACAAAGGTTCAACAAGCGCTTATACTGGGTTAAGTGTATAACCCTATTAATATTTATGCAAACAATGTTTATTTTAGATGCAATTATTAGGTGCATTATTCCTATTAACTGAGGGCCACATTGATACAACACCCTGGCCTGGCCCAGCCGCTCCTCACCTACTCTGCAGAACTGGCCTAGGGTGCTGTATCGTGAGAACAGATAAAATATCAGAGGCCAGTCCATAGGTCTTGCAGGGGTTACAGGGTTAAGGGAACATACCATTCTTAAAGCATTGGGGTTTACAGGGTACATCTGGGTACAGGGTTACAACACCACATGACATCTTTTTAACCATTAGATGTCTGTGTAGGTTGTGAGGAGTCTGCATAATCTAAAATAATGGCATGTTCCCTATATGTGATTTGGAATAAGAATGAAGTAGTCTGAACAGCCTGAAGAATGGGGGTAGGAAGAAAGAAGCTCATTATATGGTTATAATTCTGTGTTTTAAAGATTGCTGGATTGGACCATGAAACAGTAATTGTGTTCTACTGTAACGACAGGACTGTCTGTCATGTCAAATATAATTCTCCTCTAAAAAGCTTACAGGTTGCCTTTATAGGTTTCAGGTACACTTTTAGTACTGTAGTCTGGAGAAAAAGCAGTCTGATTTTGTCCTCTCTATTTTTGAAGACATAGACAGAAAAAAAATCCAAAATACATATTTTAATCTTTAGACTGCTTAAAACAAGCAATAAAGACCCATTTAATACTCAACACAATTGATATGCTCTAAAATGTGGTTTTCCCAAGTAAAAGCATTGCACAATTATAGCAAAAAAAAAATGGTGTCTAAATTGGCCACTCTGAGTGGTGTTAAAGGAGTAGTCTGAAGTATTTTTAGGTTATTGTTGAAGCCAAAACCCAAATTTTGAATTAAAACCACATGGTTAAATATACCCTACAGTTTAAAAAAACAAAAAAACAAGCCATATACAGTCTGTTTTCAAAACTTAAATTAATTTTTATGAGGTGGCTGCTCTCCAAAAACAGTTTCACAAAAATTTAAAACTTAATAGAGCACTTCATTTGCTGACAGTACTTGAACTTCTGGGGTCTGGTTCTAGTTCAGTCAACAAACTAATTGTCACTTTTGTGGGCAGTTTTTTATTTGTTTCAGACTACAAATAGGATTTGAAGGGACAAGAGGCCTGGAAGGGTCTCACCCTCCAAATAGTAGATCTTCTCTAATTTTTGTTATAGTTCTACCTTCATGCGCTTTGTTAGTGGCATTACAAAACATGAAGATTAAAGTGGACATTCAAAGTCACTAACTCTCATTTCCTATTGTTAGCACAATAGGTTAGTTTAAATAAGCCAATTCAATGACTGTTCTGGTTTTTGTTTTGATTGGTTGGTTGGTTTGGTTTAGGGTATTTTTATTTCTTTTTTTTTTTTTTCACTGAATGTTCAGGGATTAGAAATTATTTAAATTCTGCTAGAACAGGAGAGAGAAGGTGTAAATATTTGTGTGTAGAAAGATAAATAATGAATGCAGTGAAGCTCATCTCTCTTTCTAAAACTTATGGAAAGAGAAGGTGCTTACCCAAAGATGTTGGTTGCTATGTACTTCTCCAGTTGCAACATCTGTCGCTCATAGCTATGGCACTATTCATACAGCCAGAAATGTGTAATCTTTTAAATACTGCTTATTAAATATTTTAGGATTCAAAATGTCTGAACAAATCCTTTCTGCCTCACATACCATAAACAGATAATGACAAAAAAGCACCACATAATCCAGAGAAATCAGAATATATTCTCCAGTTTTTAGAATGCTAAAGTTTATTACAACTCCTTCTTCTAACTTTCTTCTTTACACTTCTTTATCTTTCTGTTTTCTTTACGTAAGAAAAAGGGAAAATAGTTTTATCAGTTAAATACGGCAAGAAGTCTACTTTTTTTCTTTTGCCTTGGTAAAAAACTGAAATAAAAATTCTTCTTTTTTAACAGGACACTGAAAAAACATTCCATTTAAAATAATTTGGATTCATTAGTTGGAAACAAGCATTTTATTACCATGGTCTGTTAGTATAAGACCATTTTAAATGCAGCATACTATGCATTTGAAACACAGGCTTGCAGTGAAATCCATCTAACCTTTCAGTAGAAGGAATTTGTAATCATCACTATTTTCTTATGATAAATTGTTAGATAGAGCCATATACTGAAATGTGAGGATAGTCTACATTTTTTTATAGAAATATTTGGGTTTGCAGGGTTTGTTCACTGAAATTTTAGAAGTTGTCAAATACTTTGCTGAGTGGGCCATCAGTGCTAAACACACATATTAGTTAACACCTTATCCAAAAGAATAATCAAAATTGATTTATCAATGTTCCTATGGAATTCACTGACAATTGCATTTTATTCCTGTGCTTGACTGTTTGCCAGATGAAGTGGAAATAAAGTATATAAAATGAAAAGACCACCAGTGATACTTCCATATATTTCTGTATTCAATGTGGATGTGGCTGATTTCTTTTTTCACTTTCTTCTAGGCCTTTTCTGGAAACACAAATGCAGACAGTGTTGTGTACTATAAGCTTCAGCATTCTATTAAAGCAAGATATCTCCGTTTTGTGCCTTTGGACTGGAATCCCAACGGCAGGATTGGAATGCGCATCGAAGTGTATGGATGCGCATATAGTAAGTATATTTCTGAGTTGGCTAAATTAAATGAATCTTCATCAATGTATTTTGCTACCTAAATATCATTTCAAAGTTTATTTCTAAGACTAGATTTAATCTCAAATAAAACAAATTTAATAAATTTATGTGTATACTTCCCTGTTTCTACATAAACTATCAATATGTGATGCTTATTTGCTAGTCCTTTCTGTATAAGAATGTATGGTGTGGCCATAATCCAGCAACTGATTTAATGCAAACTGTTTGTTTTTTCATCATCCTAAAAATTGCATCTGAACATGGTATACTTTCTATCCATCTGAAGGCCAAAATATGGGAAATGTTTACAGTTTTAAATGTATACGGTCTTGATCTTGAGGCAGTAAGACTACAACTAAATTGATGCACAAATTAAAAACTGAAGGACTTTTGAAGTTTTTATATATTTAAGGGGTACTTTTAGAATAGCTTTTGTGCTCTTAAAAAGTGGAATAAGCCTTTGAAAGTAGATTGTATAAGTGTTGTGGTTTTATTGATCAGCTGGACACTAAATATTTCTGACATCTTCCTGTTACAGTTTTTCTTCTCTGGATTTAAAAAAAATCCTCTCAGTAAGTTTTTTACTGCTTTTTCTTTTTCACATCTTTTCTCCATGATGGAAACAGAATTTATCTTAAGCAACCTCTTTAACTGATTTTTGTGACTACTTTGATCTGTTGTTCTTTGTTTTTTTCTTTTTGCTTTTTTTTTCCAACTTCTTTAAGTTATAGTTTGTGTGGTTGATGTCTTTTGGATATCTCCCTGTATTTGTTTTCTATTGCCATGCATTTGTATCTGACTTTAAATGTATATCAAGAAAACATACCTCTGCCTTAAACTTGGCTTTGTAAAACTGCTAAAAGGTAGTGAACTAAGTAAAAATTTATACCTGGATGCTAAAGATCAGGTCACTTCAGAAATCAGGTAAACTTCCCCATTCCAAAAAACACACCTCTCATGCCAGGAGAAGGGTCTGAAAGGCTCACACAAAATTCCTCAGTAACAGCTGCCTTGAGACTGGTATCATGACTTATGATTACTAGAACAATCTGAGAAAATGGCCTTGAAAACTGAGTAACTGGGAAATACAAACATGATTCAACTTACCCTCAACTCTTTTAACTTCCAGACAACCAAAGTTTAAAAATGGAGACTGAACAGATGAATTTATCACTCCCAGCTAAAACGTCATCTGATTCTTCCATCTGAAACTTGATTTCTCTGGTACATGATGGAAGAATAGTCTTTCTTCTTTTTAAGCTTTGCTTTAAAATTCATTGATAGTCATCTTGCTTCTTCACAGTCTTCACCTTGTGCATGTGATACCACTTTAATCCTTACTCAGTTTTGCTCTCAAACATTTCCAAACTGAAGAGCTCTCTTTTGACCATGCCTAAAATCCAGATTTTAATTATTTACATGCACTATCATAATATTGTATCAAATCTGTCACAACTTGCAAGATCCTTATGGATCTCTTCTATGTTGTGCCTATTTCCCATCAGTGAAAACTCTTATGAGTCTAAAAGACAAATAAAGAAAAGTGTTCCATGTAACTAAAAAAAAGAAAACCTTTAGAATATGCAGTTATGAAATTAAAATATTTTTGCGCAGCCATTAACTATTTTTGAGGAAGATTTTTTTTTTTCTGTATTTTACATCCTTGGCACAGAATTTATCCTACAGATACCTTGTGGAAGCAAATCAACTGTAGTTATTGTCTAAGATTAGGGGAGGGGAGAGAGGGAGGGAAGAAGGAAGGAAGGAAGGAAGGAAGGAGGGAAGGA
>PYHW01009251.1:241823-251873 GCA_013186435.1 Turdus rufiventris | reverse complement strand
CTCTCTTGAGTGAGAGAAAAGAACAGACTGAAGATATGTAGTGAAACAACATGAAGACACCAAGGTCAGTGAAGTAGAAGGTCCCAGACGGAAGGGATCGGTAGAGATGCCTCACTCTTGGGTTCAAAGCCTCTTTTAAGGCTATGGAGAAGATACGATTGATGCATCAGACTCTTTTTCCGTGTAACTCATAGAAGAAGCATGGGGGTAGAGCATTCAAATTGTAGATATGAGCAGAGGGATCCATGCTGAACAAACCAATGTTGAAGTAGCTGTGATCCCATGAGAAGTTTGATCAGAGAGAGAGAAGAGTGATGAAGACTCTTTGCCCCAGGGAAGAAGATCTATTTCCCAGAGATAAAGATGATCTCAGAGATAGATGAAAAGAACCTTTGCCCACGAACTCAGCTGTGGCAAGGCTATCAAAATGGGAGGGACTTTGCAATAGCAGGTGACTGCTATTCCTGAAAATTAAAAGCCATGAGAGAATTACTTTCTTGTGGAGAAGTCTCCATAGACTGACAAGAGAAACTCCTCTCCCTAAATAAACTGAAGAAAGACTATTCTAGAGTCTATTCTATTTGTTTATATTCTAGTACTAGAATATACTAGACTGTTATATTCTAGACTATTCTGACTGGTTTATTTCTGCACATTGTCAGTGTGAAAGAAAATAAAGTGTAGGTGGGAGAAATGTTCTGAAAGTTTTATTCTGATTCTTATTATTTTTTCTTTTAGTTTGTGTTAAAAGTTTTCTTTATACCCTTCAAAGTTTGATCCTGCTTTGCCTTCCTTCCTAACCCTATTTCAGAGAATAAAATAAGTAAATAATTCTAGGAGTGCACTGACGGCCAGAACTAGACCCACCACATAAATGGGTGCATTGGCCAGGAAACCTGAAATTGGTGAATCAAAACCACTACACAAAATTGATGTTTCTACCCCGTTTTGAACTGAAACCACCACAAATATGAAAATGGCAAATGTATAAAATTGTAGAATATTGATAACTAGAAAATAAATATATAATAGACATTAAAAATTGTTAGATATGTGTGTTATGATACCTAACAACAGACATTGCAGATACTGCTCAAACCCTTTTGCACTGTTCTCTATCACTTCTGATTGTATTGAGGCTTTTGCAGCATTTCCTTCTTGGCTGAAATGCTTTAAGTCAACATCACAGTAACAAAGTCAGCATCACAGTAACATCTGTCAAAGAAAGGTCTGCATATGCTGTTCATAACTAGAATACTGACCAGTTGGTTTGCATTGGTTCGCGTAAGTTTTTTCTTCTTTATAGAGCATTAGCATGGATTTTAATTGAAACAAAGATAAAAAATAATTTTTCAAAGATACTTCAACTAAACCTATTGCTCTGGATCACTAGGGCTGCTGGTCCTGCGTATGTGAAGCTTCCAGAACTTCCAGTTTCTTAGGGGCAATTTGTGATTTCCAAAGATCTTTTCATAGTGTACTAGGGATTTAGATCACATTAATTTAAAAAAGACACATTGCAAATTGTGGAAACAAAAGATGAGTGTTCATAAAACAAGTCCATCTGTTTTATTTTTCTTGTTGGCAACATTAGAGAAAATCCATGTTGAGGGATTTTGAAGTCCAGCAACTACAAGAATTTGCAAGTAGTTGGTAAATAAGAGAGAAAATTTTTATGGTACTCTGGATAGATGCCCACATTATCCTTATAACCCTGCAGGACACCCAAGCTGTGTTTCTCACAGTTCTTTAAATATATTTCTAAGGGTAGTACATGGATGGTGAGAAATGTTAGAAGAATTTTGATTGCAATCTGCAAACGTTTCACAGTCTTCACTAATCCATGGGGTGAGGTTGGAGGCAAAATTTAATTTTGTTAATTTTCCAAATTTAGACAAAGCAGATTTTGTTTCTAGGAACTATTGCTGCGGAATAACGTAAGGTATTTTGGAGAGCCATGTCGATGTTGTTTATGCTCTTGTCCAAATGACTAATAAGAAGAGTATGTTCCCAGTCCCACAGTTATCATTGCCTACTAAGAATGTCTCTAGTTAGCTGGTTTTTTAGATGCATATAAATGTGCAAGTGGTCTTATTGAAGTTTTTTTGGAAGCTATTCTACATCACATTCATTATTTTAATTCAACATTAACATTTTTGCTATCCACATTAATTCAATGGCAAAAGGAAGTAAAACAGTTAATCTAGGATTCATATCTAGGTAGAACATCATATTTATTCATTGTCCATTTGGTAAATGGATTCTTCATTATCAAGGTATAAAGAAAATCAAGAAACTATATTTAAAACCACAACTGCATTCACTTGAGAAGAGCTTTTTGAAAATGGAATGTAAGTTACTAACCTAAAGTACAAAAGTTAATTTTAATTCCTTTCATTTCACTGCTGACAATATGGAGACATATTTTTAGTGAAATTATGTAAAGTTAGTAAACAGATAATGGGTTTCCCTTGACTTGCAAGAAGTCACCCAGTCAGTTGAAAAACAACTTCATATTTTATTGAGTGTCCTTTACATCTTCATTCACTTAAAAAATATATTTTTCAAGGGTAATTGCTTTTTTCTTCATTACATATGAACTGTGAATACTCTATGAGCTTTTTATAGTGGTATCAGTTCCTTTGTGTGTGTCTTGTTCAATCTGTACTGATTTTGACAGTTATTCTTTCATACTATTGGGATAAAATCAGTTAGCCCCATACCCTTCCCTTCCTAAAGGTCAGCAGCAGCCTTGGCTTTTTTTTGGTCTTGATTTTGTTCAAGATAATGAATTGCAGATAATTAATAGTTATTTTCAGCCTAAGAATACAAGTAAAAACAGAAATGGTCAAATAGCTCCAAGGAAAGGAAGACCTACTTTTCAGCATATGAGAACATCATTAAATTTTAATAGATGCCAGATCTCTTCACACATGGTTTTATTATCTAGTTATACCATCCTTGTTAAAACACAACAGTCTTAATATATGGGGAAGAAATAAAGTACAATTTACTCTGCACAAGTGGATCTTGAGACATTAGTGATGGAACTTCTTACCATATTGAAGTAAAATGCAACTGTTTCTTTTAGACATAGCATTGTACATTGTCTTTCATTTCTTTACTTCTAGGGTCTGAGGTGGTTGACTTTGATGGGAAAAGTTGTCTAATTTACACATTAAATAAAAAACTCATTAATGCACTGAAAGATGTGATTTCTCTGAAGTTTAAGACAATGCAAAGTGATGGAATTCTCCTCCACAGAGAAGGACAAAATGGAGACCACTTCACCATGGAATTAACTAAAGGGAAGCTGTCCCTTCTCATTAATTTAGGTAACAGCTATAGTCTCATAAAGTCTAATACAGCTATTAGGCATTTTTTGATTAAGCCTTCTCTTAAACTGTTAAGTGGATTTTAATGTATAAAGTATGATAAACTAGCAGTATATTTTTGAATAATTTTATTTTTGAATGAAATTAATAGTTTCTATTTTTCTTCTTTCAAGGTGATACTAAAACTCATCCTTCTAATGCCCAAATTAATATTACGCTGGGCAGCCTTTTGGATGATCAACACTGGCATACTGTTCTCATTGAGCATTTTAACAATCAAGTAAACTTTACAGTGGATAAACACACTCATCATTTTCATGCAAAAGGAGAATTCAGTTATTTGGACCTTGATTATGAGGTGTGAAAATTACCTTTCCTTTATTACATTTATTACCTTTGTTATGCAAATGCACTGAAACAGGCAAAGGAAACAGAACTTAAGGAAGTTTGTTGTCCTTAAGACCTTGGGGATTTTCTGTCTGTTAAGGAAATGAATCAAAGAAAAAGAGGTGTTCTTGAAATACAAACCTTCCACTAGACTTTCAATTCAGTATTTTCAAAAGACCATCTTTTTCATCTCAGAATTCATTATTTTAATACCTTTTTTTTCAGCAGAGCTGCAAACGTGATAAAAAATATTGTAAACATAATGAATGAGACCCAACTCAATGCTATTATTTAATGAATATTAATGTTGTGAATATAAAACTTAATGACAATTGAAATATATCAGCATTAAAACATTTAGAAAACGTTTCTATCAAGACTTAAATCCCTGTTAGATCTGAAAATTATACTGTGAAAATATCTTGCTTGCCCAAATAGTAGATTCATAAAAAGTAGTAGCTGTAATATGCTGTGAAATTTTCCTACCTGTGATTAAAAATACCTCTGTTTCACAGTTGTAATGTGATGACTAACTGCTTTATGTGTCCCCTATACTCTTTGTTGAATAAAACAATGAGTGATAGGGCAGAATTTCTGGAACCCGCAGACTTTATTTTACTCATTCCAATTTTTAAGCATTTTATGGTGAGATGTCATGCTGTTCTGTGTCTGCATTATTTCGTTTCAGAAATATCTCCACAGAATTTCTGAATATAAATCATAATATCAAAGTTTGGAGGATCATACTAATTTAAAAAAAAATAAAAGCAAGAGGGAAAATAATTGGTTGACAAAGAGATATCTTTTACTAAATTAGTCAATTTTGCAAATTAAATTTTCCTCTCATCCACATGCTATAATTTGAAGTACATGTTGCTAACACAAGTGACAAAAAACATAAAAACATTCAAAAAAGAGCAAGCTACTGTGTTTATAATTGCATTTCTAACTATAAAATTTTATTAATTTGATAACTTAATGAAATGAAAACCTAATGTATTTTAATTAATTTGATTTTTTTGGAAATTTTTTTTAAACATTAAGCAAAATTCTAAAATTAAAAGGTTAATATTTAATACTGACCTTTTTTACAGTATTGTCCAGAATAGCTTTGAAATACGTAAGCTCAAATGTTCACTTATACCGGGATCCTATTTCTTACGGCATTCAAGAGTTAAAACATAGACTAGAGCAGAACTAAGGTCACCCTTGTGACAATGCTTTTCTAAAATAATTTACTGCTTTCTAGCAGCTTTTGTCTTAGGGCAGGGATGTATTTAGACAGAATGATATTCTTAAATTTATTAACTCTCAATGGGTTTTTATTTTTTATTAAATCTTTCAATCTCTTCCTGAAGCTAAGTAATTTTACAGCACCATACAAAGGAACTGCACAACCTATGCATTTTGAAAGGGAAAATGTACCTCCTTCAGTTTGTTTTGAATCTGTCCTCGAATAATGTAATTTGATGCACTCTTGTTCTCTATTATGACAGTTACGGTGTGCACAGAGTTGAGAAGTTAGGCTCAAGTTTCTAAAGAAATTGTTGCTAATTTTCTTCTCCCTTTTTGCACTGTTTTGCATAGTCTCCATGTACTTGGCCTTGTCATTCTTCTCCTTGGTTTTGCAGATCTAATGGACGCTGAAAGCTGATTCAAGATACTACTGACATCAAAAGAAGGGAAAAAAAAGCTACATACATTTGACTAGATATAGCCTAATTTTTTGTTAACCTGTTCTTTTGATACATAGATGTGATACAATGAAATACACAAGAAGTAGCAGATGCATTATAGGCCAGTCTTTTGACTTCTGCTCTTACAGTATAGTAACTTCTTTCCTTAGAAAATTACTTAATAGTGTTATTGATTTCTCTTCTCTTTCTAAGCTCAGCTTTGGAGGGATCCCAGTGCCTGGAAAATCAGGGACATTATCACGCAGGAACTTTCATGGGTGTTTTGAAAATATTTATTATAATGGAGTAAACATTATTGACCTGGCCAGGAGGCATAAACCTCAGATCTACATTGTGGTAAGAGATTTATAGTTAAGAAAGAGCAGATAGCTAAACCAGAGAAAAATACCACAACCACTTTCAAATCCAAATTGTTAGCATACATTTCTAGTAAAATCTGTGTTAGGTAATGAAAGAAAAATAAAGTATGGGCTGTTTTTCATTTTATGCTGTGTTGACTCATCCCAGTAGGAAAGGCAGGATACATTTTATTCTTGTGGTCTTTAGCTGGTATTTAGATATGTCTGATGTCAGTGTGTTGTGTGCTAACTGGGTGACAAAAATCAATGAGTAAGAAGATGCATGAGAAACCATCAAATCTTTAGCTTTGTATCGCAGTAATAAGGATATGTGCCAGGCTAATAAGAACACCAGCAGTACTGAAATTATAATTTTAAAATTACATTTTAAAAGGTTTTTTTGCTAAGGACACTCATCCACTTTGCTTTGTCCAGAGCATTATAATTTTGATAGATAAGTTCTGTTTTTCAGTTTATACTGACCTTTGTAGACTTGTGGTTTAGGTTGGTGGGTTTAATGCATTTATTGTGATATGGCCAGCAGTCATATTATCCAAATTCATACCTTATAGAGAAACCACTCCAATAACAAAACAAATGTCATCTGTGTTACAAGCGGCTTTCTAGAAATGTTACTGTCCTTTGCTGTTGGTTTTGGTTTGGTTTTTTTTACGTAGTACAACAGGGGTCTTCTCTGTTTGCAACATAGTTTACTTATTTAGTGCAGGAAATGCAGAGGTATCATAGAAATCAGCTCAGAATAATTAAAAATATGTTAAATGCTTTCATGATCCAAATATTTTAACTTGGATTTCTGTTCAGAATACAAAGAATAAAATTTGATTCTCTGTCATAGAAGAAACGTATGAGATGCATCTCTTCTCATGTGAAATTCACCTGAAATATTCCAAAATTAATTAGGCTGGTACCTTGGCGTGGTGTTCTGTCCATGATGCTTACGAATACTGGGGAAGAGGCAATTATAGTATGCTTTGGGTGGAGTAGTAGAAAGAGATCTTTGAAATTATTTGTAATAGGAAATGTCATTATTTTCATATGAAATGTTTTAAATTCTTGTGCTACTTTCAAAATATTTAGGATACATTTCATAATGTAAATAATTATGGAAAGAATCTCTGTTACTACAGAATCCCTGTTAAACAGGCACTTTACTGGGGAAATCTGCAAAAGGCCAGCTTTTAATATTTAGCAAGGTTTATTATTCTGATGAGTACCTTTTTACTGTGTGTCAGTTTAGCTGACTACTCATTTCCATACAGCTGAGTTCATAAGATAAAGCTTTTACTTATTTATATATTTTTCTTGAAGAAAATGAAAACCCATAAACTTTAATACTTCACCACACCAAGGACTAGTGAGAATTTTTCTTAAATTAATTTTAAAGCTTCTTACTATATGGTCAAAGTTTTATGTATGCTCAGAAGTTTAAAACCTCTTAGTGTTGAATAGAAATTAAGTGTACTTCAAATTCCAAAAACATTAATCTTTATTAATCCTTTCTCCAGAACAAATTAGTTATAGTTCAAATGGTGTCAAGCAAGTCATTCAATCAGAGTTTACAGTATCCTACTATCAAGCACCATAAAGTGTTAATTACCCCTGACACCAGATGCAAAAAATGCATTATTTGCATTCCACATTTCTTATTTGCATCACTCAGTACAAATACAGATGCAGGTTATTCTCAGAGTTTCTCAATTAATTCAACTGCAAGTGTACATAAGAAACAGTTATTTTAGAAGAAGGTAAGCACAAAATAAACACTAGGTACATCAATCCAACTCATCATCTAGTCCATATGGGCCTACTTGAAAACACATTCCTTCTCAATTTAAGAAGTATGTGTTGAGCATTTGTAAGTAGCAAGACTTTGTGAAAACAAATACTGGAATTGGTGCACATCTCCAATTGCATTAATTTGGAATTTTTTTTTTCTTATATTAAACACCGTTTTAAACAATCAGTGCCAGCTTAACAGTTTTTCTCTGCATCCAAGCATTTAGACCCATGTAAGTGTTTACATGCAGTCAGAGGCATGGCATTTATTTGTCACTGTTTTGTCAGGTCACTAAAGCTCGCTGAGAATGACCCAAACTAGGAACATAGCAGATCTTTCTAACTCCTGAAGTAGTATTAAATCAGCCTCATACTTTAGAATATTACGTCACTCCCTCAAAGATCCTTGCCACTCTTAGAGCAGAGAGATGAATCTATTCTGGTCAGACAACTGTGTTAGCATTTCTCAAACTGATCATGTTCATGTTTGATTTTCAGACTAATACATTCAAGTATTATGCACCATGTTTTGAAACTGCAGTTTCCATGGATAAATTCTCATGACTCTTCCTAATGCCATATTTGTTTTCTTTCTTTGCAGGGCAATGTGTCCTTCTCATGTTTAGAGCCACAGGTGGTTCCTGTTACATTTCTGAGCTCCAGCAGTTTCCTGGCACTGCCAGGCATAGCAGGGCAAGATGAAATATTTGTCAGTTTCCAGTTTCGTACTTGGAATGAGGAAGGACTTCTATTGTTCAGTAAACTGCACCAGTCTTCAGGTGGTTTCCTCTTATATCTGAGTGATGGGAAAGTCAAAATCAATCTTCATAAAACAGGAAGAGTACTGAGTGACATCGCTGCAGGTAACGGAAATGAAGAAAAAAAAAAAAAACCAGGACTTCTAGGCATAAAAGAAAAAAAAGTTAAAAATTATTTACTTAGTACTTGCTTTCTTGACTTATTTTTATGATTAGTTTGTGTGCAACTGTGCTTTACTTGTGGGAATTTTACACTCAATTATTTCTAAATGCTTCCTTTTCTTATAAACATGCCTATTCTTTTTTTCCCCATGAGTGAGAAGAAATTGCTTGCAGTAATATAGACTGAAAAATTGAGTCCTTAGCTTAACATGCATGCAGTATGTACAGCTCATGTGTATAACCTGGGAAATCTAAGCAGCTTTTTCAGTTGCATAAGAAATTTAGTCTCTTACTCTGTCAAGGTAAGTCATTAAGGTGTTTTTTGCCATTTGTCAGTGCTTTCAAAAGGAATCAAGTAACTTTATAAAGTTATGTGCCACTATATATATGACATCTATTCTTTTTTAGATTCTTAATTTCAGAGATGTCCACTGTCCCCAAACTGGGACAGTGTATGCCCAATACCAGGCATCCTGCAGGGTGAAACAAATTTTCAGAAAGCTAGTACCTTTTAGTCTTCTAATGAGTAATTTCACCCTTGGCAAACAAATATGTCAAAATAAAAGGGTGCACAGTCATGTTAGAGAGTATTCAGTTGGGGTTCTAAGCAGATTCCAGCTTTAACTTTCTCTCTGCTAGGCAGGAATGGGGCTAACTCTTTCAAAAAGAGTCTCCTCCATTTTTCTGAGCACTGTTAGCACTTGATGTGAGAACAACTGTTGACCCAGTCAGGAATCTCCATCTTTCAGGAAGTATGACAGCAGGACAGAAAAACATTACCTCCACCTTTGAAGGCTTTTTATAAAATGCAGAGATCCAGTAAAATCCCCATGTATTAATATCATCACCTTCACCTAGCAGCACTTCATCAGTATTATACCATTCTCTGACATTTCATGTATCACAGCTACCTTAGAGATTGTCATTATTTATGCAAACAAATTGAATTTGGCCCTTTACTTGTATATGGATTATATGATGTGATATGTTGAATCCTAAGACAGGAAAAACTGCACTATAGAGATTAGGTGGATAAAAGGGATTACAAGAAATATATGAGTATGAGGAAACTGAGGTTAGAGTCGCAGTGGTTTCTATATGGACAAAGATGCCCAGAGTCCATTAGCTGGAGGAATATACTGTAGAAGCAATGGTGAATCTGGATGCAGAAAACACATTTTTGGTATCCAAAATGTCACTTGATTGTTGATTTATTTTGACCCATACACAAGTATGTTCATATTCACAAATATCACTGTAAAAGAAGCCAAGTTACTTCCAGTTATGTAATGGAAAGCAAGTGAGAAACTCCCAAACTAGTTATAATCAGTATAAAGATAAAATAAGAATAAACTGATCTAAATTATTGTCAAAACTTATTAGGCAGTATAATGCAGACAAAGGGAGCAAAGCAGGACGAAGAAACTGCCGCAGGATTTGAACATGAGGTCTTCTTAGTCTTTGTTCCATGCCCCTGTTTCTTTTAGATTGATTCCTTACTTTAATTCCTCTAATAAATGAAAATGCCATTGAGGCAGAAGGGGAAGGGGGAGGCAGAAGGGGGAGGAGAAGGCCA
>PYHW01009251.1:228045-241678 GCA_013186435.1 Turdus rufiventris | reverse complement strand
GAAGGGAAGGGAAGGGAAGGGAAGGGAAGGGAAGGGAAGGGAAGGGAAGGGAAATGTAAAGTTCATTGTGTTTCCACAGGTGTATAATGATTACAAGTAAAATTTTAAACCGTTGATTATTTTAATTCAGGAAAAGACTATAAGCCTCTAATGGCCACAGATAATGTTGAAATTTACATAAATACTTTGATCCTGTTCCTGTGGGTGGAAATAGAAATGGCCCTGGTATTTTTTATTATCTAAACTAACTGCTGCACAAAGAGTACCACTTTAATGATAAGAGATTTCCCTAGGCTTACCATTTGAAAATGTCAATTTCTTAGTAAGAATGTCAGTGGTATGTGGTTAGCAGTGATGAATTTGGCTTTTTAGGAGCTATTTCAATTGCTGTTCAATTATGTGATGAATGTTAAAAAAAACCTGTTAGCATGCACTGTCGTTGTAACAGACTGGCTGAAGGTGGTGGCACTTTTAACAGCTGTAGGTAGACTTGCACATAGGACAGTTTATTCCATTTCGAAGTGGCAACACAATACATAAAGTAGTAGCATAAACATCCCAAAATAAATATTGATGTTTTATGCTGAAACTGAATTTAATGCTCTCATGCTAGGTTTAGATTTTTGTTCTTGAAGTCTTAACAGGAGGAATTGTGTTTGTCTTTGTGAAGGCAAAAGCTACAGCAAAATCATTCTCTTTTGAGAAGGAATTTATCTAACAGAACCATATGGGAGAATTTTCCTTGAGTTTTTGAAGTGTTTATTGTAGCAATCACTGAAACAATTCAAGTCTTCATTTGGAGTTTGAGTAATTAAATTGTGGATGGTTGGACAGAAGGTTTGCCACCCTTACAGGCAAGGACTTATGACTTGACTTTCATATGTGCACACACAAACACACACGCGCACACACACACACACACACTTAATATTTGATAATTAAATCCAAGCATATTTCTTTGTGCGCAGCTCTTAAATAGATTATCCTGTGTTTTTTAAGGATTTCTTTAACCATTTAAAACCAAGGAGAATGGCATGTTAATTCATAAGTAATTAAGTTAGAGTAAATTCTGTCTTTCTCTTGCAGAATTGTTGCTTAACATCTTTTGTTTGTAGCCCCTTTTGCAAGTGGTACATCAAATATTCACAAAGAAATAACATAGATTTAAAAAAAGAAAATCAACACTAAGTTAATTGTCTTGAATTATGAGACCAAATTGAATTACAATATGTGTAAATGTTAGATCTTATTACTCAGTTTCTTCTATGACCCTTTATTTCAAAGCAGCTTTTAATTTCCTTGCAGCTTTAATTGATTTTAATAATAATGGGACTTCATTGTTATACTTCAAACTAATCTATAAATTACTTCCTCTAAACATTTTTTTTTGTTTCTCATTAGCCTCTTAATAACTTATATACACTGTATTTTATCTGTGTGTTCCTGATGGCAGGTATCATTGTTCTGCCTGACATCCTGTAGACCATATTTTAATACTTAGATTTAAAATTATGGAGCTAATGAGAATGATTGGACATTTTTAATATCTACCTTTGTACCTACCTATTTTGTAGTAAAAAAATTGATTGCCCTGTTTTTCCTACTTGTTTCTGTTGAAGTATTTTTCTAACTCATAGTCAAGCAGCAGACAATATAAGTTTCAGATGGAATGTAGATGTTACTAGTCCACTGGCCTCTTCCACTTAGATTTTCTACCCCTCAGTGGCTCCACATGATCAAATGTGAATTTAGTCAAGATTCTAAATTCGAAGGCTAAAATGAACAGTTTTCATCAGAGTGTCTTGTGCTCCCACAGTGGCATTCCTCAGTTCTCAGACTTGAAAGGGATTTCTAGGAAGTTATAACTTCGGCTACATGAACTTTGTGGAATATCTCTAATCATGCCAACCTCTAAGAAGTGGAGATAAAATATCCATTCCAAAATCATATAGTAGGACGGTAAGGTGAATTACAATAAATAAACCAAAAAGTGCAAAATTCATATTAATAATTTTCCAGTAACCAAAACTTCTGATGGTCTGAAATAACATTCTTTATATGTTAGGACAGTCTCTTGCCTACCTTCACAGTCAAATATTGTAAGGTTTGGAGTATGATTTACCCATCAGAACAAGAAGCTACTGAAGCAGGATGCACAACTAAGAATTAAAAGCAGTTATCCTCATAACAATTTAACATGTCAGCATTTATTGCTAGATTTAATATTTTCAGTAACAACATAAGCAGTGAGATCAAGTGTATCCTCAGCAAGTTTGCTGATGCCAAACCTGAGTGATGCAGTTGATTCCCTTTAGGGAAGGAATGCAACCCTTCGAAGATTTGAAGATGGAGGGCCCTTGACAGACTTCAAGAATAGACTCACATGAACATCATGAAGCTCAACAAAGCCAAGTGCAAGTTCCTGCACCTGCGTTTGAGTGCCCCCCAGTATCAGTACAGGCCAGGGGAGGAAGGGATTGAGAGCATGCCTGCCAAAAAGAACTTGGAGTTGCTGACAGATGAAACTCCACCTCAAGAACTGCTTCAAGCTCCAGGGTCCCCAACACAAGAAAAACACGGTCCTGCTAGAGGAAGACTGGTTTAGGGCCTTGAAAATAATCAGAGGGCTGGAGCATGTCTCCATGAAGAAACAATGAGAGAGTCGCTATTGTTCAGCATGGGAAAAAAAAAAAAAAAGCTTAAGGGACACCTTACTGTAGCCTTTCAATACTTAAGGAGAAGATATAGAAACGGAGATTTTAATTCTCTTTTTCCTCCAAGGATGTATAGTGGCAGAACAAGAGGTAATAATTTTAAAGTTGAAACAGGTCGTACTTACATGTTCCACTCCTGGCAATGTTCAAGGTTATGTTGTATGGGGTTTTGGCAACCTAATCCAGTAAAAAAAATCCCTGCAAAGAGGGACATTGATCTAACTGGTTTTAAAGGTCACTCGAAACCCAAAATGCTGTATGATTTTACGATTCTTTGATTTCTAAAGGATAAGGTAGTTTATTAAAGGAGATCTGACTGAGGAAAACTTCAATCACTTGAAGTACATGTGAGAGGCTGGGGCTAAAGCAAAATGTTTAGGAATTCTTGTTATGTGTTTCCTAATAAATATGCTGATAGAGGTAGGAAAAAAATCGAGAAAAGGTATATAAGACTAGTATTACCTTAAATATATTGGAGATATTATCTAGGTTATAGTTCATCTGAGTTTGCAGTGTTCTTCCAGGGTTTATCTCTTCATTGTATGACAATCTTGTATTTAGATAGTTAACAATCTATGGATCCTAGTTATGGTATAATTTAGCTGTTTGAAACTTCTCATCTTTTTATTTTTATTTCTCTTACTTCTGTTTGAATGAGTCTCTTAACTCATAGACTGTTACTGCACCATGTACAACATGTTCTAGAGAGTACTACATAAATACATGAAATTCCAAGAGAGAAATCAGCTCACGAATCACAGGCACTCTGGAGTCAACAAAATGCTTTGCCATTTTAAAAGGTTGTATTTGTTCTTCACAGAAAAAAGTACCTCTGTTCTGAAGAACACTCAAGAACATGATTGACTTTAAGCACTTGTTAAAGATAATAACGTGGTTACATGGTGCTGTTAAAGATAATAACGTGGTTACATGGTGCCCTGTGTAGAATTTATTTATGTATACACAAGTGCTTTCCAGCATGTGGGCTATAAGTTTATTGCTTTATGGCACCTTACCCCTACACAACTATAGATAATGTAATTTCGTGGTCATGGCTAAACTCTCAGAATATTTTCCCATGCATGTCAAATAAAAAGAGGAAGTTGAAAGCAAAACTGTCTTGTGATATTGACACAATGATTACTGAAGCTTTTAGCACCTACAGTATTTTGCTATTTTGCCATGTTGTAATATAATGACTACTTTTTATTTTAAAATATGGAAAAATCCTTTGTAACAGTGAAATAAAAATATGTATTATGTGTAAAATACTGTATCAGTATCACAATGATGATTTAATGATAACCTCCTTAGATTGGGAGGATACTTTTCATGGTCATTAATTGGATATATTAGAGATAATTAGGCTACAAAAATAGTACTACGCTGAGACTTATTCACTGAAGTACCTTTATTTTGTATTTATGAAATGTAAAGCAAGGTTCTATTTTCATGAAAGATGCTTGTACATAAGAAGTTATTTTTCGTTTCACTGTCACTTGGAGATTTTCTGTGGGCTCTGATTGCTCTCTTGGTTCCTTCTCCTTTCAACTCTAAAACACTTAGATGCTGTAATAAGTGGAACTTTATACTAAATTTTGGGGGTTTATTTTTCTTTCAGGTGCTGGATTAGATAACGGCCAGTGGCATTCTGTATCTCTCTCTGTCAAAAGGAATCGTATCAGTGTAAGAGTGGACAATGATGTGACTTCGTCTGCTCATGTGTCAATACCTCTGCAGATTTATTCAGGAGATGTTTTCTACTTTGGAGGTGAAATATTGTTGTTTTTTTATATAGGCAGTATCTAACAGTTATACATAAATTATTCCTGACGTATCTAATCAAATGAAAATAATTGTTTGGCTTGCTTCAAGTCTTCTTTGTCTAGCTTGTTCAGGCATTGTTATGATGGTTTTAGTTTTTTTCATTTGAATTTTACCATGTTGGATAGAATAAATCACCACCCTCAATCCTTGGTCAATTTTTAGATGGTCACAACTTGTATCATGTTCTGATTATTGAATATAGTCTGGCTGGCAATCAGGCAGACACGCAAAGGTTTCTCTTTCTGCAAACTTACTGTTTTGCTAAATGAATATTTTGGAGATTCTTCCACTGGAACGTTGTCAAGTTTTCACCTCAAGTGTATGCTTACCTGTGTAAATACCCTCCTTGTGTGATACATAGACCATTTTTTTTTTTTTTTTTACCACAGTGATACAATTTTTCTACATTTGACAAGCATAATTTATTCTAAAAACCTATATGTATCTACAGCTTCATTTCTCTAGGAATATCAACAGTCATCTGTCATCAAGAGATTATGTCATTAGCAACATGTATTGTTACTCATAGAGTGGAACTGGCTGTTTCATTCTTCATATAATTCTTTTGGGAATGGACTGCAAAATAGCAATGATAAACATTGCATTAATAGCCTAATAATTAGCTTCCTCTATTTTAAACACTAATGGTTGAATTATTTTAAACACTAATGGTTTAATTATTAAGTTAATAATTATTTCTAAATAATTCTCAAATTTCTGAGAAAACTGAAAAGATTGTGTACAATAAAATGTACTAAATGAGTATGGACTCAGTCATTGTCTAAAAATCACTTCCTTTGAAACAATAGATTTTAAATAAATTTCATGCTCATAGGCATATTCTTAATACAGTAACTGCTACATGCATTCACATGAATTTTCACATCTGGCATCTACTCTTCTCTACTGTAAATACCCCTTGACCTGATTAATAATCAGCTAAATCAGAGAAATATGCAGAATATTGGTCTTGAATCACCTTTCTATCTTGGTTCAGGTTCCCAGATCTCTGATTAGGTCATTTTCATCATTGCAGGGTTGATGGCACAGATGAACAGTTCAGAAGGGATGTGGGCAGTTACAAAACCAGCATATTCAATTAAATTGTACAAAGCCACTTCTACCTGTGTTTTGCAGTGTGCAGAAGACAAAATAATTCCAGGAACACTGGAAGTACCAATTGTGTATCTACCCCTCGGATTCTCTGATCTCAGCCTTATTACTGAAATCTGCAGTTTATGCATCTCAAACAAAGGGAATCCTAGAAGTGGGTTTCAGAGTTTAGGACATTATTTTTAAAATTTTTATGTTGTATACCATTGTCAAAATGCAGACAATGCATTTTTACTTTCTTTCCAAGTTTATATGAATATTTACATGTTTGTGCTGTTTGTTGACATGGTGATTTGTTTACTTGTTTTAATGAATACAAATTATCCAGGAAATGTATATGCCTAACTAGGAAAATGTGTAATAAACATGAAAATATTTTAGTGCTATGTCAGCACATTTTCTAGTCATGGCTTCATCAAGGATCTATAATCTCTCTCAGTTGTTGTAATAATATCTCACTGCAAATACAAGGGAAAATGATTAAAGGAATTCTTCTTATCTTAATATACAGCCTGCAATTGTAAGGAAACACAAATAAATTAATGTTAATGTTATTTTTCTCTTCTTCTAACAGAAGACAATTTTTGAAAAAGAGACACCAAGAAAAATATCTGAGACACACAATTTTGTAAAATAGCTATGCCTAAAAATTGTAAACTTTTCCTGCTTTCTCTGGCCTTTACTTATTTATTTATTAAAAATATATAATTTTTTAATTTATTTTAACTCTACTGGAAGTATTTTATTCTCAAATGAACATCATCTTTTTCACCAGAAATGACAGAATTTCTGTTACCATTCAACTGTAGAATGTTGTAAAGGATGCAGTTAGATCTGTAATTGATTTTTCTACCTGTGTGTGGTTCTGAAAACTTATTGTGCTCCTATTTTGACTTTTGCAAGTCCACTTATTTCTTGTTCTTAAAACAATACACCAAGAAGCTAATAAACATTTGCCTTTAGAAACACGTTACAATTTTTTAAAATTTGGTTTCTGCACAGAGCTATACACACCGAAAGTCCATTAACTTGTTAAATTCCAGTTTAAATTCATTTTCTAATCTATACTTCTTAAAAATATATCTATACTATTTATGTTGGACACTCATTTGAATGTATTTAGTAGTTTCCACTTTCATTTTGCTTTCCTGTGTCATAAGCCTCTCCACTGTCTTTACAGGGTTTCAAAAGTACCCATTAGCTGTGTGTAATAGAAAAGTGTATTAAAACTCATTGCTTCCTAATATACTGAAACAAGGTCTTCAAATGCTGTGAACCAAAATGCAGTATTGTTTGACTAAGATCAAGAGATGATCTTTGGCCATTTCAGAAACAATAATACCTCTTGGAAGAAAAACTAATAACCATTTAAGTATAGTGGTGCAGTGTTTAGCTGCCATTGAGAAAAACTGCTCAATGGACATAGTTAATTCAAATGAGGATTAAAGCAATTCAATTATTTACTACAAATGTTCAATTGTTTGGCATTAGTGAACAAGGCATTTCTGGATCAGTAAGACAATAGATGAGCCACAATATTCAATTACTACAGAGTGTGGACATCCAGATGGTCTGTAGTCTCAGCGTCTGTTCTAAACAAGTCTGATTAGATCAAGATGTGCAGGGATGTGACCACTCAGGCTTTGTACAGCTGCAAAGATGAAAACCTTGTAACGTCCTAGAGCAAACTGTTCTCATATGGACCACCGTCACAGTGAAAACACTTGTTGCTTGTGACTTATGCCTTATGATTCAAATTTGCAGGTTTTTAGTTGTTGCCTATTATCCTGTCACTATGAATTGCTGGAATTAGTCTTGCTCCATCTTCTCTGTGCTATATTATCCATAGCTTTATCTTCTCTTCTTAAAACTACGAAGACCTAGATCTTTCAGCTTCTCCTTATAACTGCATTCACGTTCCAGCTGTCTTGGAGGCCTCCTCTGGCCTCACTCTAGGACACTGATGTCCTTCCTGTACTGGGGAGCCCAGAACTACAGCACTCCAGATATGGCCTCACAAGTGCCACATAGCAGGAAGAACCACTTCCCAAAGCCTGCTGACTATGCTCTTGATAATACATCCCAGAATGGCATTTGCCTGCTGTGCTGCAAGAACACATACTCAGCTCATATTCCGCTTGATGGTCACTAGGATCTCAGGCCTCTCTCTGGACAGTTATCCTCCAGTTTGGATTCTTGAGTGGACTTGTTCCATCTCAGATTAAAAATCTTGATCTTGTTCTTAATGAATTTCATGTCATTCCTATCCAAGTTCCTTTGAGTTGCAGACCTGATGTCTAACACTTTGTCCCTGCCCCTGGTTTGATATCAGTTGTAGGCTTGCTGGAAGTGCCTACTGTCTCATCATCCAGATTTTAATCAAGACATTATAGATGTCATTACTGGTCTCTGAAGAGTCTTCTGCTTGGTGATCATTAGCTGGACTTTGCAGCATCAACTGCCTGCTTATCCCACCTGTAAGTATCATGAATCTGGTTATAAGGAAACTGTAGAAAACTGTCAAGTTTTTGCTAAAAACATGGTATGCAATGCTCAGTGTTTGAGCAAACAAAACAAAGACCTCAGTCAGGAATGATTTAACCTTGAAGGTCAAGTTAGCCAGTTAGTTTGTGGTCCTTTGCATATATAGAAATGGCTTTAAGAGGTTTTGCTCCGTGAATTTTCCAGGTGCTGCAGTAAGACTAACCACCCTCTAATTTCTTGAAGATGGGTGTAACATCTGCCTTTTCCAATTATCAATCTTTGCATATTGCAAAGACCCTTTGAGGATTCAAATGTTAATGAATTCACAATGACAATGGCAATTGTTGAAATGGCATTGACCAGCTCCTGCTGCACCCTCAGGTGCACCTTGGGCTAAGTGTTCCTTTACTGTGGGTTCTACATTGTTTTTTTCATACTCTGGTAGGATGTGGGAATCCTAAGGATCAATTTTACTAGTGAAGAAAAAAGCCTTGAAGAAAACAATTCTTCTTTAGACCCTTGTTACTAGCTCCACTCCCCATGGAATATGTGGAAAAATATATCCATATCCATAATCTCTTTAGCATTCTTTTTCTTACTGTTCTATCTACAGAAACCTTTTTGTTGCACTTCAACTTCCTTGGCAAGTTTTATCACCTCTTGGTTTCCTAACTGCATTCCTAGATATGCAGATAATGTCTTTTTATTGCCCTTATGTTGCATGTCCTTCCTACCACATTTTGTGTGTTTTCCTTTTGTGTTTGAACTCACTCAAGAGCTAGATATTTATGTTTGCAGGCCTTATGCCACACTTGCTTAACTATTTTGATATTGCTATGGACTTCTCTTTTGCTCTGAAGAGCTTTTTCGTTAAAAGCTATCCATCTCTTTTGCTCTTCAAGGCAATTTCTAATGGTGTCCTCAAAACAGATCCTGAACAGAAAAATGTTGTATTTTCTGAAGTCCAGTTAGAATTCTGAGGTTTTATTTCTTGCAGTCTTCTCTGTGGCTCATAAACTCCACAGCTTCATCTTTATGTTTGCTGCAACCAAGACTGTCCTTGACATTTACACGTTCAACCATTCCTTCTTTGTCCATGACTAGTAGGTTCAATGGAGCATCTCTCCTAGTTGATTAATTGATGGTCTGCAATAGGAATTTTCAGAACTTTACAAAATCTTCTTAACACTGAGTAAAATCACTGTAAAATCAGTAGTATCTGGTTGGTTTTTTTTTCTTATTAGACTTCAGTTGCGACTAAACCGTGTTCAAATCATGCAATCTTGTATTGCAACATTGCATTGTGGGACTAAGGTCTCCCAGTCAACCTATTCATGTTTGATTCTGCTCATTGCTTTGGAAGTTTTGTTTAGGTTATCCTTTAACAAAATTTTTAGTGATGTTTTGCATATGCTTTAAAAACAGTAAGACTGCAGAGAAGTATTTGTTTTAAGTCATACAACCATGTCTTATCAGAAGAGCTTCTAGCTATATTCCTCCAATCACAAAGTTTAAAATGTGGAGCCTATAAAAGTTGAATTTACTTGTGGAATATGTAACTTTTTTCAATAAAATATTTCTTTTCAGCTCAGTTTTTATTCTTCTTTCAGGCTGTCCGAGCAGTGGAAACATTTCTGAATGTAATACCTCATTTGGTGGTTTTCAAGGATGTATGCGACTTATTTCCATTGGTAACAAAGCAGTGGATATGATCTCTATACAGCAAAATGGTTTTGGCAATTTCAGTGATCTTCAGATAGATTTATGTGGCATTACAGACAGGTGAGAAAAAATATTTAATCATTCATTTATTTTTGTCTATGTTTTTTTCTAATAGTGACTTAATGATAAAGAATAGAACACTTACAAAATGACATACTGTTTCTTTTGTAAGAATTCAGAAATCCAGAATAAATGCAGAATACATAGCATATAGCAAGTAGACCTCCTTTTACTGCAAATAAAATATACTTTTAGTAAAATTATTTTATATTTCTGGTAAATTTTAAACATCTCACTCTCTTTTTAAGTAAGCTGCAGACACAAATCCCCTACTGCAACCTGTAATTCGATGCACTCTTTAAAAGACTATGTTTTTTACAAGATACTGCAGAAACACAGTAGGTAGTATCCATCATATTGAGTGAGCAATTGTTTTTTAGACCATGATCAGAACCAATCTCGTAACTTGCAATTAGCATCTCTCTATAAAAGAATGGCTAGTTGAAGTGTCCCTCCCCAGAAAGTAAGTCCCATACCAAAGAAGAAAGACTGTATAGATTTCCAGAAGTAGAAATGCTTGATGGAAAGACATTGCTCGACTTCAGTGTAGTGAAAGCAGAGGGAGTTGTGGAGCAGCAGAGCTTGTTGAGGAGAGAGGGAGAAAACACACAGTCAATGGAAGGAGAAGTTTTTTCTGTAGACTCTAGAGAATGTAGTCACACACAACTATACTGTCTTTAATCCAGAAGTTTATTATTTGGATGCAGATGAAAGGACCCAGCAGGGTGAGGGGAATTATGTGCTTTTGAGTAATTGTCCCTCACTTTCTGTATTTCTAGTCCTCATAACGTGCCTTTTTATTTCAAAAAGTCTGTCTTTTGAATTATAAGACACTTCAAAATTTATATCTTTTGAGAAAACACTGTAGGCAGAGATCTGCTTCAAGACAATAGCCAATTCCAGGATTAGTCACACAATTCTATTTCTGTGACCTACTGTCCATTCCTAGAGATAACACAGTGTACAGCTATCCATGTTCTTATTTTGGAAACACTCACTACTCCTTATAGATGAAAGATGTCAAAAATACTACCTATCTACCTAATTCTTCATAGAAGGATAAAAATGTCCAAGACGAGGATAAAAGTTCTGCCTACAATGTGATCCTTTCAATTGTGTTTGTAGTGTATATTCTCCCTAGTATTTCTACACCTATCATACATTAAAAACACATGCTGTTCAGATATATATATATATAAATATATATATATAGTAATTGTGCTAAATTATCCCTTACTGAGCTAATCCTGATTTTGCAGTAGGCACTAAGTGTGATAGAAATGTTCCAAAACACAGTTTGTCCTCAGTCAAAACTTTACTGTATGGCTTACTAAGGACTTATATTTGGGATGCCACATACATTGATGCTTTTTTTGCCTTTCTTTCGTACTACTCCCTTTGACTTATTTTCTTACTTTTCAGTCATAACAGTCTTCTTCCTCTCCTCTTTGATGGACCTCATGACACTTCATTCCAGCTTCTAAAGCACTGCACCACTGCTGTTTTTTGAACTCTGGAATTGAACTTCTGTTTGTTTTCTTGCTTATATAAATACAAAATCAGGAAGATAATCAGGTCAAAACAATCTAGTGTAGGAATCTGCGTATTTTTTAGTCAAACACATTAAAGGATATCTAAGCAAGATTATGAGTGAAACATATCACCTGATTGGCTCACAATACAATTGATACAATTTTCCAATGTTTACTGTAACTGTGGACATCCTAAATGCTCCTCTCAGCATTGCAGTTTAGAAGCCATCTCCCCTCCATGAATACAGACATATGTTACCAAAATTTTTAAAGGAAAATGGTGCATTATTTTAATGTAGTGATTCCAGCTATTTTCAGTTTTGAATGACCATAAGATGCAAGTTTGTACATGCAGGTTTTAAAAAGTAGGTACAGTAAATTCACGAATACAAGCCGCACGGAGTATAAGCCGCACTTCCGGTGCATCGGCAACGTTGATGTCTTTGTCAATAAAAAAGCCGCACCCGAATATTAGCCGCACTTTCGTTCGTAGTGAGAATCCATGTGCAACTTTCACAAATTTGCCAATGAGTAACAGGATCGCAGCATAGCGGCGTTTACTGGCTCGAGGCGGGGCCAGGCAGGCTCGGCCCGCTCATGGTTGCCGATGGAGCCGGGGGGGGCCCGGCTCGGCGCCACGGCTTGGCGGGGCCGCTCGGGGCTGGCCGGGCAGTGCTGCCGCTGCTGCCACCGGGCTCACTCGCCCCCCCCTCCCGTCTGCACCGCCGCATTTGCTCACCCTGGCCGGCACTGCAGGCCCCCGGTTCTGCCGGGCTCCCCTGCGCTGCTAGCCCCGGTTCTGCTGGGCTCCCCTGTGCTTCTAGCTCAGGTTCTGCCGGGCTCCCCTGTGCTGCTAGCTCGGGTTCTGCCGGGCTCCCCCGCGCTGCTAGCTCGGTTTCTGCCGGGCTTCCCTGTGCTGCTAGCTTGGGTTCTTCCGGGCTCCCCCACGATGCTAGCCTCGGTTCTGCTGGGCTCCCCCACGCTGCTAGCCTAGGTTCTGCTGGGCTTCCCCATGCTGCTAGCCCTGATTCTGCTGGGCTTCCCCCCGCCGCTGGGCAGCCCCAACCGCCGGGCTTCCCACTTCTGCCAGGCTGGCCCTGCGCATCTGGGCTCCCCCACGCTGCTAGCCCCGCTTCTGCTGGGCTCCCCTACGCTGCTGGCCCCGGTTCTGCTGGGCTCCCCCATGCTGCTGGCCTGGGCTCTGCTGCCCCCCTGCCCCACACTGCTGGCCCGGGCTCTGCCGCCTGCCCCCCACACTGCTGGCCCCGCCTCTGCCAGGCTTTCCCACCTCTGCTGGGGCTGGCCAGGCTCCAGTTTGGCTTGGGGCTGCCGCGGGCTCTCACTTCCGTGTTGGCAGCTTTTAGAATATTGTTAATATATTAGCAGCCCTGGAATACTAGCCACACTTCCGGGTTTCCACCAAAATTTTTGTGAAAATGGTGCGGCTTATATTCGTGAAATTACTGTAAGTGTATAAATAAGCAATAAATTATATTTAAAGCCAGTATGTAAATCTCAATACGTAGAAATCCAGCATTATTTAGAGTATACAAGTGTCAGAACACGTAATTCTTACTACTTTCTTACAGTTTATTGAGCTTATATTGCTTTCATACTTCAAAATTAGGTATGTTTTCTCAAGATCAGTGATACAAAAGGAAAACATCTTGTGGGAAATTTTTGGTTTGTTGGTTTTGTTTTCTGTAATATTTGCTAGTGTTAATTTATGCCTCTGCTTCTTTATTGACTATTGGAACTTTCTTTCATTGGCTCTCCCAGATTTAGTTTTCAGTTCCCAGCATGCTTATCATATGTCTTCCAAATTTATCAAAAGTACAATCCACCCATTTTAATAAATTTTACTACCCTCATTATATTTTTTTTTCAAAATAGACTACTTTTAAAATGCTATGTGATCTTGTGCTATCTTGCTTCTGAGAAAGTTTCTTTCTCATTTCCTCACACGTCTCATTTAATACCCATAGCTCATCTTTTGGAACCAGATTAATGTCTCTCTTTATTAAAGTAATTTTACATCCCACCATAAATCCCAGGTGATAAAGCACATATATATATGGCAAAATTAAAACTGCTTACAGTAATTTCACGACCATAAGGCGCACCGGACTATAAGGCGCACCCGCCGGTAGCCAGCAAAATTCACAACATGTAGATCAGATA
>PYHW01009251.1:208916-227465 GCA_013186435.1 Turdus rufiventris | reverse complement strand
GGTGCACTGGACTATAAGGCGCACTTCCGGGTTTGGGGAAAAATTTTAGTCAAAAGGGTGCGCCTTATAGTCGTGAAATTACTGTACACATTTTAAACCATTTTTAATAGGTAGCTTGTGTCGTCCTGTGCACATTATTATTTGAGAAACAATGCTTTCTTCCTACCATGATTTATAATTGACCTCAAATGCCCTAAGCTAATGAGCATTTTTGCCACTCTGTTCCTGATAGTAAATATCTCCCTACACGTGAGCACAAACAAATCTCTTCTTTGTCTTGGAGTCTTATTAAAGTCTTCACATCTCCAGTTCCAAATCATGAAGCATGGCCCAAATTCCAGAGTTATTGATGGCTTTTGTAATATGACACCTAAATACAGTAGTTTTATTGTAGTTTTACACATTCAGAATGCAAGAAAAAAATATATAATTTACTCTTTGCATAGAAATCTGGATTTATATACAATAGTAAATAAACTGAAAACAATTCTATTTAAGCCCTTATTTACCTCATATATGCACATTTAACATATGAAGAATGTTCTTTATGAGATTTACAGTCTTCATGGAGAGATGGTTAGTTAGTAATTCATTTTTCTGAATATAAATTATTATATTTTTATTCATTCTATACAAATGCCATACCATTTTCCTCTTTTCAATTTTCTCAGCTTGATGACTTTCTAATTCCTTATCCTAGTCTTGTATTGTTATGACTGTTTGCAGTGATCAGTCTTCCCATGATCCTTCATTTAGCCATTTCATTACATGGTATCTTTATATTGTTCTATTGCTCATATATCTTTTATGCATGCAAACAATTCCCTTCATATATTTCGCCCTAATATATTTTCTCCCAGCTCCTTTATCAATATGTATTAGTTTAATAACTCCTAATTAGATATAAACCATTCACAAAATCACTTTAAAGGACACAGTGTCATCTAAATACCTTACAATGTTGGCATATTTAGTCTCTTAGGAGAGAGTACCAGATGGGTCTGCCCTAATTATATTGAGCCCTACTCAGAAACATAGTTTTCTTCCAGGAAAAAAGAGCTCTTGTGTTTTTGTCCTGGAAGTGGCATACAAAAGAAAGGATTGAATGGGTTTGTATCATTAAGAAGAAAAAGCCAAAAATAAAAATGGGGGTCTCTGCACAGTTCTGAAATATTTTTTTTTTAAATAAACAGAAGAATGAAGAAATAATAGGCATTAAAAATGCAGGAGTTATTTGCTTTTTTTAAAGGATCTTTTAGCCATAATTTAGAACCATGATAAAGAAATAGCATATAAAAATGTGTCTAGCTGAAAATTGTCTGATACAAAGTTCTTATTTTTTCCTTTCTTTATCCCAACTACATTCCAGATTTGTATTCTTTTCTCAATATTAGTTTGTAGTTATTAATGGGCTGCCTTGGTTTAAAATATATCATTTTCAGGAGCCATACACTTTAAAGCATATTATCTAGAAATATGTGGTAAATGCTTAATCAACTGTTGCTTTTGTTGTTTTAGTAGACATGGTGATGAATCCAAAAATTATTTTTTATAGATAAAGTATCAGAAATACTGTTTCAAATATGAGAAATATTTTTTAGAAGGTTATCTTGCTCAAAGAAAGCTGTGTTCTAAATCTTGCTTTGGGGTAGGGTCACAGCGTATAATGTAGTTATGCATTTACTTTGATGTAGCCAGTGGATACTTTCTATTGTACATTCTGAAGCAGAGGAAAGAAATTAATGCTAAAAGATTTAAATTTAATGTTGAAAGATTTAAATTATACTCTTAACTTCTTTGCACTTCCATTAGAGTTGGTTCAAGTATGATCACTTTCATTGAATCTTTTGATTTTGTGAACAATATTAGGAAGATTAATTAGTAAGGACAGGGAGACAGTACAAGTAAAGACCATGTAAAACACAATTTTTGGAAAACGTCTTTATCAAAAAGGCATAAGACGCAAAATGTGACTGAAATAAAAGCAGAGTAGCTGTCAGTAAATGCACTGAGGGTCTTGAATGGCAGTTTTGCTAGAGATTTTTATTTATAATAACTAATGATTACCCAAAGAAAGTAAAATAGAGGATTACCTAAGTAACATTAGCATGCGTATAATTTTAACCCTAATTTTTATCTTCAGGTTCCAAAACAGAATTCATTTAAACATATATAGTCTGCTGACTTGTCCTAGGAATACATTTTGTGAGTGATAAAATAGATACAAGGTCAGCTCTTTCACTGCCAAAAAATATCACAGATTTTCTTGAAAAGAGATGACTTCTATCGGTTTACTTACTTTACCTATACTTCACCTACTACTTCTTTTTTTTCATTCCTTTCTGTGAAGACCACTTATCCTTGTTTATAAACATGAAAGAAAGATAAAATTCTTGAAGTGCCATGAGCAGTGAATGTGCAAAGACCCTGCATTATTTCTAGGGTAGATATGTGAAATGCTAGACTTTCTGCAGTCCTAGTTTAATATTCTCCTAACATTTCTTGAATGAATTAAAGGTATTTGAAGATCCTGTGAATGTTAGCAGGCATGTAATTTTAGTTCAGTTTTTTTCCTGTGGCTAGTGTCAATAGTAAAGTAATTTAAACTTTCTGAGCTGTATCAGACACATACACTCAGTGAAGTTAGAATGTTAACTGATTTCTAAGGTGAAAAGCTAGTTAATGATTGGTTAAAAGCTAGTTAATAATTAGTCGAAGTATGCCAATCTATTTCAATATATTTTCAGCTGCACTTATAAAAACAAGAGATTTTTTTTTTTTCATGTCACAATTATTTTATCCTTTGATATAGTGCTGCAGTCTTAAACACTAAGTAGTTACAGGTAATTTTTTTTTTCAGTCAACCATTGTATATCTAGAAGAAAGTAATCAAAACTCTATAGAATCTTAGTCATATTACCTGAATGAAAATAGGTTTTGCAAATAGTTGTATTGGGAATGACGTACTGAACTCTTTTTAGGATAGAAAGTAAACACGATTTTGGAATAAGAAATAGATGTCAGGTGCCATGGTCAGATTTATTTGTTAGATGATTTTTTTATTATTTGTTTTACAAGAATGGAAAGAAACCTGCTGAGATGTTGCTTTAATCTTACACATTCTCACGAGCTTATTACATCATGAAGACTTTTTTCGTATGCAAAAGGAATACCAGGGAAGGTACTTAAGTTGACATCTTTACCAATGACCTTGATGCCTTCCTTCACTTATTTTCCAGGATTTTGATTTTCTTGCTAAGTACAAGTGGCATCTAAGTAAAGAGAAAAAAGGGTGAAAATGCACTTTGTTTTTTCTTTTAGGTGTTTGCCTAATTACTGTGAACATGGTGGTGAGTGCTCACAGTCCTGGAACAGTTTCCACTGTAACTGTGCCAATACTGGTTACAAGGGAGCTACATGTCACTTTCGTAAGTCTGTTTTCTGATATCTGACTATGCTTTTACTTCTGATTGAGTTTCTTCACCACAAAACAAAACAAAACAAAACAGAACAAAACAAAAAAAATAAAAAAACAAGCTAAACTGAAACAAAAAACATTTGAACTTATCATTCATAAAATATTCTCAGTCATAAAAATACTCATAATTTGGTTTGAGGAAAGGCCTTGGGAACTCAAAATATGTAACCAAAAATTGATTGAAAGTTTAAGTGTGTTTCACCTTTTTTGTATTTTATGAGGAAGTAATCTCCTCTCTCATCCATATAATTCCATTTTCTGAATCAATATATCATTTAGAAATATGGTAAATTCATATTTAGTCATCATAACAACCAATATTTATTATTTCTGAGTCAGTGGGACTACATGCATGTCCTGTGCTAAACCTCAAACACATGTTTATGTAGTTTGCTGCATCAGGAGGTAGATTAGGAGAAAATAAAATAAACATATTTTGAAAACTTAATTGAATGTAACTTAGGTAATTTCACAGGAGATTCTTTACTTTGTTATTGCTTTCAGCATGTTCTGCAGAGAAGATAGAATAAGTACTCTGGCTTTCATTACATGCCTCTCTCTAATAAATAAAATTCATATAAGTTTACTGTTGGCTTTTTTTTTTAGATACAAAGATTGACCTAATAATCAGATAGATAATTCTGTTCTTATATATTATCTATATAAAATCTGCACAATCATTTTTGGCAGCTTTTACAAAAAGAATGTATGTCTATCCAAATGAGATTTTTTTGAGAAATGAAATTTTAGAAGACTGGCTATTTAAATCTTGTTTGTACAAAGTCAACAGCAGTCATAAATCAGTATTAAGAAAAAACATGTAACATAGAAAAAAAAAATAGTAGGGATGCCTTGAATACCTTGGTGTATCTCATTAAACTCTAATGAGCTCAGAATGAAGATGAAGGTGATTTCATTTATTGTAATTTGAAGTCACAAACTGAATCATCTGGTGATATCTGTGAAGACAGAAAGATGCTAGGGTTTCCTAATGGTTAGGAGTCAATGAGAAATGTAATTATATGACTTACTGATTTTTTTAATTGTCAAAAATAATAATGAATAATTGAAATTTTGTCATTTCTAAATTTAGCTAAAAGTATTTACTGTAATTAACCACAAAACTACATTTTAAAATTGCATAATTTTTTTTTTATGGATATTTCATAGGGTAAGTAAAATGAATGGTTGTCTTTTTCTTAGTTATTGCCATATCATAGCAGTAACCATCAGCCAAAAAAAAAATAGAAGGATGACACTCTTTTTGGCAGAATTTTTTAAAGTTTTGATATCTGATAGAGCACAATTTAATTTTGAAATGAAAGATTAGAACATTAAGACTGCTCAAAAGAAATATAATGGTTAAAGAAGAGTTTAGATTAATGTGTCTAGCTGTGACATTATCATCATTCTTCCTGAGATACAGTTACAGATATGGATTCATACATCTTTTTTTCCTCAGGTATTTGATGTATAAGATGTATCACAGATTTTTTTTTTTAGATGCAGACTGATATAAAGTATACATGACAAGGAAACAAGGACCTGTCATTTTGTCTTTACTTATTTAGCTCTTTTGCTGAAATCTCTGACAAGTCACTTGCTTTTTTATTTAAAAAGGGAAGAAAATAAAAAGTGTGAAAGCCAAAAAAAAAAAAAAAAAGCTTACCTTATGCTTTACATTACAACAGCAACGACAAAAATCTGAGTTGGTTGAGGTAGTTAGAGGGGGTTTCCTCAAAATCTGATTACCAGGTTCTAAGTAATACTGTTGGCATTCTAGCATTATTCAGCAATTTTGAAACCATTTACTCACCCATATTTCATGGCTTTCTCCCATAATTTTTGAGCCGGAAATACAGAATAAAATGCTTAAAATGCACCTTGTGTCCTCCATGATAAGTAAAAGCAAATATGCTTAACAATTTCTAATAAGGGCATAGTGTTGATTGCATGAAATTTTCTTCATTCTTTAGTGGACCTTCTTTTTGCAATGTCAAGGGTCATGCACTTTTTTTTTAATCCCCTGAAGAAAATGTAAAATCATGCCATTTCATTTGTGATGGAATGTGTTCTTTTACAGCCATCTATGAGCAATCATGTGAAGCCTATAAGCACAGAGGGAACACTTCAGGCTTTTACAATATTGATTCAGATGGAAGTGGCCCATTGGGACCATTTCTCGTATACTGCAATATGACAGGTGAGGTGATAAACTTCCTTAACTTACAGCTGTGACTGTATGCATGGTCATTATATTGAAACATGAGTTACCAAGTGAGAAGTCTTTGCAGTTTATGAATTTAATGTAAACATACACAACAAAATGAAGGTGACTACTTAGCTCAGGATATTGGGCAAATAATTAGGCATAAAAATTAGAATTATAACAGGATTCAGGCTGTGAAGCTAACACAGCATTCCTGTTATGCTTTGCATAAATGGGGCATGTGTTCTATATGGAGACAATGTCATACTAGTACATTTTTGGTGAGCAGTTTTATTTTCACTGAAGTTGCAGGCTCTCAAGGGTACTTAAAAAGATGAGAATTAAGTTGTGTTTATGAGAAATTTGCTGACTTTCCCTGATAGCCTTCTGAAAAAAATTAATTTAGATCTGTCTTTTGTTGGGAGCAATATAAATATTAAACTTCATCTTTCAGTCTGCAAGGTGATCATTTGGAGAATACAAATGCACCCAGTGGGACCCTTGCAGCCTCTCATTTGGACACCCTGTTCTCCTTCTGCAACCAGTACTTTGAATCTGATCATGTACATAACTAGAAGTTTTAGCTGTCAGTTTGGTTTTGGTCTGCTTTCTATCAAAGCAGTTGATGTTATCTCTGTGTGGTACATGGTATATTGGTATATGTCCTTTCAACTAAGCTTAAATTTAAATGAAGTTTTGGAATTTATTATTGCTGAATTTGTGGCTGTCTCCTTTACTGTTTACCTAGCCGCTTTTTTTTTAAATTGCTTTCCAGCCAAAATGATGGGAATATTTTATTGTTTTGTTTAACAAAAAATTACTTTTACACAGTTATAACTGTTTAAAAGAATACATGAATAAACTAGGTTTTAACTAGATAGAGCTACCTTACCTTATGGTAAGATTTTGATGTTGGCTTGAGAAATTTTCCTAATCTCACCATGTCAGCTCCTGACTTTGACTTCTACAGTGAACCGTGCTTTTTCACAATAAGCACACTTCAGATTGGCACAGGCTCTTAAAAAGAAATATTCTAGTGTCCTGTGAGACTAAAAGAGACCAAAGAATCATGGCAGAAAGATGACAATTTTTCTAAGTGTGTATAACTCTCCAAGGTACAGTGTAGTGTCTGATTTATCCTTTTGTGTCCATGAACAGCTGTTCCTGTTTTCCTCAGTCACTCCTTATTCACCACATTAAGCAAACGTCATTGATCAGTTCTTCATTCAGGATGCATTCTGACAAGATGAATCCTCTATATTTGTTTTGTTCCCAGTTTCCTTATGACTGGTATTCCCTTTTCCCACCAGAGGCAGGGAAGTCAGATGCCCACATTTCTTACCGCACTGCCTTGTCTTTGACATTCATGGGGCTCTATTTTCAGGCAGCTGGGAGGGAGGTGCCATTCCCTGATTTTATTCTTGGGGCTCAGTTTCAGAATCAAAAGCCTATAGTCCACACTGTCAATTAAAATACCACAAACTTTGCAGTTACCTGTTTTTCTGTTTTTTTTGTAATTTTGGGAGTGCGACAATGAGTTGACTATCCAAACTGCTTGTCTTCATTTTTATGTTCAGTGTAATGTTTAGATGTATTTGTGTTTGTGTGTATGTTTGTCGACCAAAAAAATCCACAACTGTAGAAAATAGAATCCAAAGCAAACAAAGGAACCAAAATTTAAATTTGTATTTCTAGGTAACTATTTTTGATACTCTAATTACATTCTTAAAAAACCTCAATAATTAGATAAAAAATATTTTATTTACTTTTTCTGACTAGTACTTACCTCTAAATGACCATATGTGCCGGTTTCGCCCATTTGACATTTGTTGAGGAGGGAAGAAGCCACCCACAGAACTGATTTTTCCTGAGACGAGCTGCTGAAAGCTGCTTCTGTGACTAACAAAAAACAACCAGTAGTTAGTTTTGAGAACTGACAACCTGTTAAACCACTGAGAAAGCTGAACACACCTCTGTGAACACACATTTAAAAACCAACAAACCCCAAGGAACTCCTTTTTCCTTCTGTTCTGGAAATAAGTAACAGGCCAGCCTAGTCCCTCCATGCAGCCAGGTCTAGTGATTTCTGGGCAGAGGGAGGGGAGACCATCAGCCGCCGAGATCCTGGCTGCTGCCTCCCCCTCCAACACGACCAGGCCAGACTGTGGCTCGGCTGGAATGCTCTGCAAAAACCTCTGAGCAGGGCAGGGAGAGCCATTGACCCACAAATGCTGCCGCTGTGCTCTAGCCTGGCTGCTGAGATCCTGGCCTTTCCCCCAGCACAGCTGCCGGAAAATCCTCCACCCTAAACAGCCCTGACCACCCCACAGGGATCACACCATCTGCAGGCCTTGTGGGAGATACTAACTCTTCCGCTGCACAGATGAGACTTGCAGACCTTCCATTCCCTCTTGGGTGGAAGAAAAAAGGAGTTGAAGACACGTAGAAAAACACCATTAAAACACCAAAGGCAATACAGTAAAAGTAATGTCCCAAATAGGAGGCATTGAGGAGATGCCTCACTCTTTGGCTGAAATCCTCTTGTAAAGCTATGGAAAAGGTGTGATTGATACATCAGACTCTTTTTTCCCTGCAACTCATTAAAAAGTATGAAGTTGTTAAAGCATTCACATTGTAGACATGAGCAAAGTTATCCATGCTGGACAAGAGGTTTAAGTAGCTGTAATCCCATAAAAAGTTTGAATTGAGAGAGAGAAACATGATGAAGACCCTTTGCCCCCAGTGAAGGAGAAGACCTCTGTTCCCAGAGATGAAGATGGTTTCAAAAATTGATGAAGAGAAACTTTGCTTCTGAACTGCTCATCCTTAAAATAAGGATATAAGTTGGCATAAGTTGACATGGCCCTCAAAAACAGTTGTGGCGAAACTGTAAGTCGAGGAGAGAGACTTTTACACAGTGATCAGATTTCTGTTCTCCAGGTCTGCTGATTCACTGTGACTTTGAAGCCACGAGAGAATTGTTTTCTTGTAGAGAAGTCTCCATGGCATGATGAAAGAGACTCCTCTCCCTAAAAAAACTACAGAAAGACTATTTTAGAGATGGCAAACTGATTTATCTGTTCCTGTGCATAATCATTGTGAAAGAAAAGAAGTGTTGCAGAGAGAAGTGTTCTAAAAGTTTTATTCTGATTCTTACTAATTTTTTAGTCCTAGTAATAAAATTCCTCTTTATACCCTTTAAAGTTTAAGCCTACTTTGCCTACTTGCTAATCCTATCTCACAACAATAAATAAATAAATAATTTTAGTGAGTCCACTAGCAATTTAGTCAATGCTAGACCCATCACATAAATTAGTACATTAGCCAAAAAAAAAAAAAAAAAAATCTCAAATTAGGAAATGAAAACCACTACACCATTATTCTTTCCTCTTTATGGATATTTTTTTAATATCAGCCATGTGTGGCCTATATTCAGCTGATGAAATAAAATGTAAGTCTAGTTAGAATATATTATTAGAGTGTCTGAAATATTATATCAATAGTAAAATTTAGAAAAAAACAATATTTCTCATTTTTTTTTTTTTCAAATTACACTGGCCATGAAGATGCAAGTGACCATGAATCCAAATTTGACTTGACTGTCCCAGATGGGCTTTAACGGAAAGCCTTCTTATGCCTACCTTGAAAGAAGTCTTGGGCAGAAGAGTGAGACTTACAGATTCTGAATGTGAGAGTTGACAAACTCAGTTTTTTCCTATTCACAGGAGAAGGTGCTTGCTAAAAATACAAAACTGAAGAATGATATGAGCCTTCACCATGACTACTATTTAATTTTAAGTGGTAGTAGTAATTCACCTTCATGTAATCTTATATATGAAGTATAGCAAACACAGTACACCCAAGAGACTTCTGCTTCTTTGTATAACAGAAAGGGCTGTAGGCCATTTTCTCATACAGAATAAATTAATTCAAGATACAAGGATGTATGTAACATAGGTAGATTCTAGGATAGAATTAGTGTTATTTTATGCATTATTTAAGCCTGGGGAAAGAACAATAGAAAGTATTTCTTTCCTTCTAATCTGTCATTGCAATTTACCAAGCAAACAATATTTTATTTCTGATACAAATATTTGGATGTCATCACATATTCTTTCCTTATTAAATAATCCTAACTAGTTGCATATCTGTTACAATGATCTACCTATGAATAGAAACAATGAATAATTGTTTTCATTTTTGCTCAAAGATTTATGTCAGTTTCATGGGCCCCAAAGTGCTTTCTGTCATTAAAGTAGTTGAAGTTTGGCTCTTTCCATTACTAACTTATGCAACTCTCTCATTCTTTACTACTTTTCACGTGTATTTTGAAAGATGCAACGTGGACAATTATACAGCATAACAGCACCAACCTAACCAAAGTTAAAAGTGCTAATCGAGAGAACCCACATGCTGTGTTTTTCAAATATTCTGCCAGCCTTGACCAGCTTCAGGCTACAATAAACCTTGCAGATCACTGTGAACAGGAGCTTGCTTACTACTGCAAAAAGTCAAGGCTTTTAGATAAGTCAGGTGAGTAAAGTAGAGAAACTTTATTATGTTGCATTTTACCTTTTATTTTAATGGCTACTAAAGTTATTTATTTCTATCAAGGCTGTGGCATTTTACTGCTATGAAGTTTAAACTACCTCAGATATTGAGTTCTCAGATTTCTGTAAGTTGCCAAGAGATATTTGAACCAGGAAAATACAAATGTCGATTTATAATGATTTTTTTCAGAGAATTAAATTCTCAAATTAATTTCTCTCATAAGACTTTTAAATTAACAGAGATAGTTATTAGCAGATCCCCTCTAGTTTGGTCTTCCAAGATTTTTTTTAATTTTAATGAAGGAATTAAATTATTATTGAGGAAATATCTTCTTAAAAGAATACAAATTAGTGCATAGATACCAGCAGAAGTTAATGGGTGCACTTAAGTGCATATTGTGAATACTTGACAAAACACATCAATAACATTGAATTTCCACTGTTCAATATAAACAGTCTTAAAAAGCTCAGTAGTTAAAATGTGGATTATTGACAAAATTGTAATTGCTTCAAGAAATAAAGAGTGGTCTGATCTACTTAAAGAAAAGTGAAGTTATGTAGTCTATTTAAATTTTAATTCTAAAACTAAGTTAAATTTTTTGACTTGTGCACTAGAAACTCTTAAGGTGCTAAAAATTGATTGCTTGGCATTCTTTCCTACTAAGGAGAGAATGCCTCTGCATGAAGCCCTCTCTGGTTCTATGTCTAAGCTCTTTCCCTATACATTCTTCCTCCTTAATTATGGCATGGACATATCTGGGCTTCTTAGGCTGGTGTTCACTCTTGGAAGAATATCTCTTTGAAAACACCTCCACAGCAAAAAAAGGAACCTGCTGCTTAAGATGTCCCGATGAACCTTCCTTTTACTCTGGGCTCCAAATTAAAGCTATGTTAAGATGTTCAAAAGCCTAGTTTGCCTCAAGCAGAAAGTTTAAAAGCTATTTTTTTTTTTTTTTGTCTGAGGAGATTTCATGTAAATGTGCTAAAATAATTCACTATCTATACTGTTATGCCGCTTATATTACATATAGCTGCATCTTTATAATATGCACTTGAAAGTGCTAAAATAAATGTTTTAAAATGCAACCAGTCACTTGTGGTAATTCATCTAAAATTTAGTCTTGAATGCTAAGAATAAATAGACATGTGAAAGTTATATGAGACATCTACAAATTTTCTAAAATAATTTTTTTTTTAAACACCGTTTAATCACTCTCATTTCTGCTATTTATAATCTTCACTAGCTATGCCTGAGAAATAGAAAATTTGGTGATGGTTATATAATATATTTTTTGGAACATGCAGTCCACCTAGTAATTCTTAACTGACTGTATTTTAGAAATGTATTGTATTCAATCAGCCTGGATAGCATTTGCAAATGATCTCATTAAAAAAGTTATCGGTTAATACATTTGTGTGATCATTATGAAGAAATCTCTAAGCATTTTAATTAATGGCTTCATTTTGCATAGGCAATACTTTCTGCCAAGGCAGGGAAAAAAATCTGGGCTAATGCAGTATGAACTTGCAGCATTTCAGTAAATACTCTCTCCTCACCCTGCTGTATGAACAAATAACAGAGACCAGCTTTTAAACATACCCCAATGTCCCTAGGGAAACACTGGGAATGCTAATTCATGACTACAATATAAACCTAAGGCATGCTGTTAAAGCAGCAGAAATATTCTGCATTTTACAGTCTTAGTTGTTAGAACCTTTTTAAAGTGTCGCCTGATAAATTATTTATACACAGTCTCTGGGTTTTCTTCCTCCTGTGATGGTTTGCAAACACAAACACTATTATTGGACATTGATGCCATTATGCAAGCTTGACTTTTCGAAAAACTGCTCCCACTGTTTTTTGACCTGCTGAGCTGACAGTTGTGTGGTAATGAATGCAGTCAATATGTTTGCGATCTGAAAGATTGTCAGTGTAACAGAGGTCTTATCTAACACTGAGGTTTAATAAGCAGTAGCAGTTGTAAGTAAAGTTGAGAGTAGAATAAATTCCAGCTTTTTCATGGGACTAGGTGCTGAGAATAGAACTCCATCTGTAAGAAACTTTATAATTTAACAGTACTTGACTTTCATGCATCCATCACCCTTCTTCCATCTCATTTGAGATGGTTTATCTTTATGCTTCATATTATTTACCTGTTATGTGTTCTGTAGATATTTCTTCTGTTGCTATTCTTGCTTTGCAATATCTTTAAGCTTATTCTGCAGAACTGTAACATTAAGGAAGCATACAGTTTTATCATTTTTCTATGAACAATGCTGATTTGATGTACCAAAGAGAGATGTAGTAGTCCTGGGCAACCTCACTTCTGTTCACCAGATATATCAACTTGCTTATGGGAGCACCATTAACATGATTTCTGTTGTCTCTGAATATATAAATTCTGTATCTGCTGTCCATGACCTAATAGCTGTCTTTGGGCATTTCTGATTAACACCACTATTCAACTGCCTGAAGTTCATCACTGATGTGGGTAATAGTACTCTGCAGTATCTTGCTAGTGGGATGAGGCTCTTTCTGTGACTTTCCTCATTTTATTTCTGGTAGTTCCAAAATCTGAAATTGATTTTTACTTGGGAATATAAACTACCCTGATTTTTAGGATGATTATATCTCCTCTTTCATGGACCATTTTAAAATGAATTATATAAATGGACTGCTTAAGATAAATTATTCTAATATCATGGCTGGCTGAACTAGGTACTGTGAATTCCCTTTTGCTCTAATGCAAGCAAAAATCTGTGACAATCATTTAATATATGATAACGAAGAATTAAAATGAATAATTACTTATCAAGTAAAGGTGGAAATTTATTTTTTCCTGGTCATTTAAAAGTTTTGGATTTGAGCAGGGATTTTTGTCTTCTTAACATTTTGGAAAATTATTTGGATGAGAAACCTGAGAGAAGTAGGAGACAAGACTGGACACTGATTTTCTCTAACCTGCTTTTTAGATGGGATGCCACTGAGCTGGTGGATTGGAAGAACCAATGAAACTCATACTTACTGGGGAGGTTCCTTGCCTGCTGTACAAAAATGTGCTTGTGGATTGGAAGGAAGCTGCATTGATTCCCAGCATTACTGCAACTGTGATGCGGACAGGGACGAATGGTGACTTTTTACTGCTGATTATTCTCAATACTTTTTTTCATTAAAAGTAAATAAAGAAAATGTGCAGGCAGGCCTTAGCATATTTATAATAACCAAGGCAGTTGGAAATCTAAGTTGCCGTAGTGTCATCTGAATCTTTGCTATAGTACTTAATTTTTCACGGAGTTATTGCTAGAGCCGTGAAGTATCATTGCTAATTCTTTCACTCTAAATTTTGGGGAAGGTTTAATTTTGCAGGTACTTTCTAATCTTTTAGTATATTGTATGTTATAGATTAAGGCAACAGTTCTTTAGCACAACTTCAGTTAGTTTTAGACTTCTGAGTGTAATTAAAATTAAAATAAAAAGTTCTGTGAAAAAAATTAATTTTTAGCATTTATACCTACACTTTAGGGTTTAAACTTTTTACACCCTTCTTCTTCATCTTCAACATGGATAATTAAAATTAATACTCTTGCCACCAATGAAGCAAATAACTCTTATGGAATCCTGTTCAAAGAGAATGAATTGATTTCTAGGATGTACATCTTGTGATTGTGCCTAAAATTCTCTGGGGTCATTTATGACATCTTTCAAATAAATAATATAATAAGTTCTTGTTACAATGTCAAATCTGAACCTGACTCTTGATGTAGTAGGATCAAATACAACTTTCTCAACTATAGCTCCAATTCAGTACAGGATTTGATAAAGCAGAGGGGCTTTTCAAATTAAATCTCTTCTTTTGAAGAAAATTCTATGGTCTTAAAATTGTGAGGTCCATTTAAGTTATATAAATCAAGTTCAGTGAGTACATAAATATGTACATTTTTAAAAAATGCATCAATGTCTATTTTTTAGAATGTGGGAGAATGTAAGGAAGATACTTAAGAACAACTTGATGTGTGCAGAGTCAAGCAATACGTTATTTTTTTCCTTCAGAAAGTCCAGCCTTTCTTGAAAGGAGGGACTAGTGAGTTGGGTTGGAAAATGCTCGTTCCCTCAACATCTGCAAGAAATTCAGCAGAAATGAAAGTATAAGAAAAAGATAATCGAAGAGTAATTCTTCACAAGCTTCAAAGATTTCTGGAGAAAAGAATTTAGTATTGCTGTAAAATTCACAGGGTGATATCTGCAACATTTATTTTGATAAAGAAAATAAAGAAACACACATAACACTAAGGATTCCATATTATTATGCTGTATGAAAATAAAACCCATATTAATTTCTAACGTGAAAGTAAGTGTTAAAAGATGAATGCATTCTGAGAAAAAAATGAGCAAGGTTTCTCATATGTAAAATATTCTTGCTCAGTTTTGTCATTTATTCCTCATACATGTAAAATGTTCTTAGTTTTGTCATTTATTCAGTCCATGCTCACATATATAGGTTAATTTATAATGGTAAAAATTTTGTGAAAACAGTAGGTAAGAGGATTATGTGCATGTCTTCACATGCACATCCAGTAAGTTGCTAAGATGTTTATGAGTGTATTAAATTGAAAGTATAATAAATCTGGGTTTATATTTCTGTTTGTATCCACTTTTGACACTTACAAGTAGAGATTCTTCCCAGTGATTCCAGGGTTCCAGTGGTTATGTGTATACTCATTTAGTACTTGTGATAATTGTTGCCTTTGGTTCCCTGGAGACTACTCTTTTGGATCAGTTGACTAGATATTGTTCACTGGATAGAGAAAGTAGGTAGAAGCTATACTTGTTTGAGATGTGTTTTGAGCATAAAGAACTAGTTACACACTGTGGTTTTGAAACACTGGTTTTGCCAATCTACTTTTATAGTGAAATCTATCTTATTTCATACACTGGACATAGATTTAACTCTAAATTCCTTATTTGACTAATCAAAAACTTTAAGTTTCTAGAACTCTAGAACAGATATATTATTTTTTTTAAAAATCTGGTCCTAAAAATTCAAAATTTAAAATCTTCTCCATAGAAGATAGCTTCTGTTCAGTTTGCTTTTGTTTACAGCATCGTTTTACTGAAGCAAACACGTCTGGTGTTTTGAGGGATTTTCTTTCAGTTCTAAATTAAAAACCTGCAGTATCTCACCTCATGAAAAATTAACATTTGAAAAAAAACCCCATGTTTTCATTCCTCACTTAAGTGAAATAGGTTACTGAAAAAATGTCCAATTGTTTGCACTGTGCTCCAAAACAGATAAACAGAAATTGTTTAGAGAAATAGAAATACAGGAGAAAGATGAGGATGATAGGAAAGGGAGAGGGGAGAGGAGAAAAAAGTCACTAATTGTATTCACCATGATGGTGGAGCCTCTCCCTATTATGTTAGTCTCAGTGGACTGTGCACTGAAAGATAAGGTTCTTAAGCCAAATTACATTCTCAGAGAAACATGGGTTTCTTCCTGAGGTATGTCTCATGTTTAATCTCTAAGCAGTGGAACCTCTAGATTACTTCCCCTCTCTGAGTTTCTGTTTATTCTGAACTATTTGCTTTGCCCTGCAGAGGGAAGATTCAAGCACAAATGGACAGATTGAATTTTCCAGAACAGTCCTGAGAAACTGAACATTTCCATGGGTTTAGGGAAAGGCATTTCAGGGCCAAAACTAGTGCTTATGAAATTTAAAAATTCAGTTCTGACACTAAGTCAACAAAGATTTTAAACAAGGAATTAGGACTAATATTACAAGTACTAGGTTTGTGCTCTGAGTGCAAAGGTGCATATTTTCTTTTCTGCAAGTTTCATATTTGTGGTGTATATTGCTTTTCCTGTAGTCAGCATGACTTTATACATTTCTATTTGATTTTTTGAAAGTTTTATCAAGGTGGAAAAAATAGAAAAAATAGACTTTCTTGAAAGTTGTGTTAAGCCATTAAATGTTCCATATTGATGATGAAGTTAATTACAGATATAGTAACTCCTCAGAGATATAAAATTCTTTTGCAAATTTGACTTGGGCAAATTCATTGACTTAGGCAGTCAGTTTTCTCATACTTGTGTAGACCAGCATAACCATAAAAGTAGCCACTTCCAATTAAATTCTTTCAGTCCTGTCAAATGAACTTAATATCAACTCCAAAGCATATGTTTTTTCTATTCACAGATTTTTGTATCACACATATATAAACACATATGCACACATGCATATTTAGGCAGCCTTTTTTTAAAGTTTCTTTCCTTTTCCTCACAAATGTATCAATGATAATGAAATATATTTTGGAAACATTTAGGAGAGCTGTGGCTTTCATTTTGCCTTTTCAGGACTAATGATACGGGCTTCCTCTCCTACAAGGACCATCTGCCAGTTACTGAAATTGTGATCACAGATACTGACAGACCAAAGTCAGAAGCTGCTTACAAACTGGGACCTTTGCTTTGCCGTGGTGATAGTAAGTAACTACTGAAAAGTTTTGCTAAACAGGGATGCATTTTTTCTGCAAAAACTTTAAAATGTTATTTGTTACAAGCCCAAGATAGGCTTCTTTAAAAACTGAACCCAGTTCTTTTTGGAATTAGGAAAAAAACCCACCATCATCTAGTGCATACACTGTAAAAATGCCTTATTGAGGATTTGTGATGATATTTCTGGCTTTAATAATTCTTCTATTAAATGGTTTATGTTCAACAGTAATAGTAATAGTAATAGTAATGTATTACACAAAATTCTATATCTGCTGCTGTTTGTAATAAAAAAATTAGGAATTAGAAGAAGAAATACTATAAACCCCAAAGAACTCAACTGAAGAGTTGGATGAGCCATATTTGATATACAGCTGAGTAAGTTATTACAATATTCAATTAGGTTAATCTCTTTAATTTCTTTAATCACATTACCTCATGACTTTTCATGAAGTTATTTACTGTTATCCATAAAAATATAATATTTAATATATTATGTATATAATATTTAAAGTATTTATATTCTTTATGTGACTTTCCTCCTTCATCATATGATGTCATGTTTGGTTTTCAAATTTCTTCAGCTTATATGAATAAGAGAAATACTGGTAAAGCAGTGATTAATACTTTGAAGCTCACTCAGGAAAGTACATAGATTAAAAAATACAGATTAGCATGTATTTATTTTTGAGTCATCTCTGTCTTGTCAGGGTAATTATGCCTGGAAGATTTCTTTACAGATGTGTGTTTCAACACTGCATTCTAATTTTCTTATGAAAATTTATAAGACTTAAAAATCCCATTGTGTTCTTTCACTTCACTAGTCTGACATCTGATTGTGAACTGATCATTTCTCCTACATATCATGGGGCTGTGATATAGTATTATGGTTTAATTCAGTGTGACAGGACCTAAGGAGGTGTCTTGCTTACAGCAGGATTAGCCATGAGTTGAGATCTGGTTTCTCAGTGCTTTGTCAAACTGGAGTTTGAAGCATCGAAGAATGGAGCCTGCACTGCTTCTCTGGGCAGCCTCTTCTGTTGCTTGGCTGCCCTCAGTGAGAATTTCTTTTTGCTTTTATCAAACCTTTTAACTTTTATTTGTGTTTTCACCATAGCAAAGACCCATCTGTGTGATGATTTCCTCTTAGGTTTTGGAGTCTTCTGGAAGTTTCTCTAGAAAATCTTTTCCTTCCCCAGGTTAAAGCAGCCCTATTCCTCCAGCCTGAAGGGCAGGAGAAGTGCTCCAGACCTGAACATTCTGGTGGCCTCCACAATACTGCCTCCTGTTTATTAATGTTTTCCTTTGCTAGGGGAAAGGAATTTGGAACTCCAACGCAGGTGTTTTCTTACAAATGTGAAATAGAGGGAAGTAACCGCCCCCCTCAGTTGACTGGCCATGCTCACTCAGCCTGTGATAAACCATACCTCACTTGTGGCCACAGAAAATGAAGCCAGTGTGACAAAGAGAGCAGTGAAACAGAAACATTTAGAGTTTGTGTAGTTCTAATTACTGGGGGAGAAGAATCTGAATTCCACTACTTACCAAGTTCCCAACTATTATTAATTACATAACCTGACCTCGTATGTGACAGATCTTAAAACATGGAAGTCAACTAGCTTCCTCAAAGTACAGTAATTTCACGACTATAAGGCACACCCTTTTGACTACAACTTTCCCCCAAACCCGGAAGTGCGCCTTATAGTCCGGTGCGCCTTATCTGATGGTCAAATTTTGGAAAATTTGCCTACCCGGAAGTGAGAGCTGTGAGCCTCGGGGGAGCCGGCAGGGCCATGGCTGCCAGGTGGAGGCAGGGCGGAG
>PYHW01009251.1:178445-203053 GCA_013186435.1 Turdus rufiventris | reverse complement strand
TCCCACAGTGGGACTCAATGGGCCATTAGCAGAAAATTACTCTCTGGAGAAAGGCTGCAGTTGTGAAAAGATAAAGAACAATGGCCCAACAGCAGAACATCTCCTGCAGAGATAAGGATCACTGCTCCCACCCTCAACAGATGGTGATAAAATAGATACCTTTTATCACACCCTGTATTGTAACCGTGGGCTTATAATCAGGTGCGGCTTATGTATGGACAAAAGAACAAAAAGTTGCCAACACCCGGGAGTGCAGCTTATACTCGGTGCGGCTTATAATCGTGAAATTACTGTATTCAATGTTTGGGATTAGAAGCTAGACTATGTGTGAACACATACATTGCACAAACTCACAGATAAAGCATTTGTGAATTTTCCATAAATTGACATTTTAATGCAATCAGTTGCATATTTTTCCTAGACTAAATTATGCTTTTCATAAAAGAATTGATTCAGGGAATTTATATAGTCTGTGTTTTATCAAACACTGAACTAGATGATCACAGTTTTGCCTTCTGGTCTTTTATCTATGGATCTTCCTGTTAAAAAAAACCCCAAACAATGAAGTACAAAATACACTGTTTGGCAACATAAGGTCTTTATTGTCTCTGTTTCAACACTTAGAGTCTCTGCTGACAGAATGAAGATACAACTGTTAGAGATATCACAAGGAATTGATACAAATGATGAATAGATTTCAGTTTTGAGTAGGAACTTGTCGAGTGTTACAAATTGCAATTGCATGATTGTTTTGAGAAGGCTTATTTATCTGTCTTGGTATTATTGTGCCCTTTTTATTTTACAGTTTCAAGTTGGTAAGACTAGTTGATATATGCCAAAAGCTTATGTAATTTTTTTGATAAGAACAGCTTTATGTATAATTTATAAGAATAGGATCTTCCTTCTTTTTACTCATAGGAAGACTGCAGTCTTAGTGCTTAGATACAATGTTAAATAATATTGATTTTCTAACCAAATGGTGTTTAGCAGTTCCAGAAAACTAAATGGGAGACTGTGAGCCAGATGTCATAAAATGAAGAGATTATTTTCCCAACATAATTTACAACAAAGACAGTAAATTAAGAAATTAAAAATAAAACGTCCTGTACCTGCCCTCACCCAGGGACTCCATTTTGATTTACAAATATCATTCAAATACTTCATTGAATCTAATTGTATAATTACTTTACTGGACTGTTACTGCCAGTATTGACTTTCTTCTAATTGTTGGCAATGTTGTACCAATTTTGTATAAATTACAGTATTAAACTTCTGTTGTGTTTGAATTACTGGTAACAGCCAGCCCATTGTTTTTAAATATCTGTGATACACTTGAGTCACAACTATTGTGAAGTTTGCTCTGTGGGAGCCATGTCCTGAAACAGTTGAGGAACGTGGACTTAAAATTGATGCCAGTATGTAAGGCTGCTGCTTTTCTGGTGGAACTTTCACGGGTTGGTAACTTCAAGAAGCCCATGAGGCAACACAGGAGAGCAAGGTGCAAAGCTATGCATTCCCCTCCCAGCCCCAGCCATCTGTTCACAGCTGTCTTACCATGTAAATGTTGTCCCGATGGCTTCTTTAACTTGTGGTAGCTGGCAGTATTCCTGAGTGTCAAAAGTCTCAATGAGCAATTGCCAGAATATGTGTGAAAATCCCATCATGCTGCTATTTTAGAGTTTTAGAATTTAGGGTTTTAGAGTAGGTTCAGGATCCAAACCCCTCCTAAAATGATAAAAATTCTGCTGGAATGAGGCAGTGGACTTTAATTTTACTTCACTGGCTGTGGACGAGGCCTCCATATAGACTGCATAACTGCATAACATTCAAATTTTGCATAACTGTTATCAGGAGAATATACAATGGGCTTGATCAATAAGATAAAGTATCAAATGCCTCATTTGGTTTAGTAAGCAATGTAATATAATAAAGAAATACTGATATATCTGTAAGGATTGAGCTAGTTGAACACCAGAAATCAGGATTATGTCCTTATTAGAAGAGGATGATATTAGAGATTTTACATCAGCATTTTAATAATCAATAATAAAATCTTGCAAATTATGATTGAATGCTAGCTGAAAAATAAATAAAACCCAGGAAAATGCCTAAGCTAATTTATTAAATTTTCCAATTTATTTCTTTGATTTCTTTTACAGCAATTGCAAGGATATTTGTCCTATATTTTTTGAGACATCTGGTAAATTTCACTGGACTACAATGATAACAAGTCTTTTTTCCTTGCTATAAAACTTACACTAGAAGTGTTATCTAACACTGTATCTCTCATCATTTCATTCTGTTAAACAGGAACGTTTTGGAATTCAGCTTCCTTCAACACAGAGACATCCTACCTGCATTTCCCCACCTTCCATGGAGAACTCAGTGCAGATGTCTCATTTTTCTTTAAAACTACTGCTTCCTCAGGAGTGTTTTTAGAGAACCTGGGAATTCAAGACTTCATAAGGATAGAGTTACAGTGTAAGTAACACAAACGATTGTGGTTTTGTTGGTGGTGGTGTCACTATTATAAAAATTTAATTTTATTTAATTTTAAATAGTAGTATTTTAAAAAGATTCTCTACCTTTATTACTTCTACTACTACCAGATCTTTACCATTATTGAAAAAAAACACTGCACCGAAACTAAACAAGTATCTATTTGAGGAAATTTTCTGCCGCAGAGGTTTCTTAATCTAAGAGCACAGCAATCAGCCCCTGACTGCTAAGACTGTTTCTGCTTCTTGTGTTCAGGGCATCTCTGCCACCAAGTGTTCTTCCTCCAAATTTTAACACCAGGCATTATATGTGGCTGCTGGAAGATTCACTCAGTCACTGTGCATGACTCAGACCTTTTGTGACACAGTATCTTAAGTCACACATTCCCATCTTTTTTCTTTTTTCTTTTGCATTTTTTTCCTCAACTTTGTTTCATTTTGTGCAGACACAAATTCTTAGACTTACAAGCAGAAATAATTTTTTGTTGAATAAGAAATAATTAAATATCCCACTAAATCTGACGTAAGTCAACCAGCATAAAATGAAACCTTTATCTTAGTTGACTCAATGTATTATTCTTACATTGCTGATTATTAAAAGGGAGAGTTTTTTAAGGATGAAGCATTTTTAATTAGGCTTTTGAATTAATTCGAAATGTTTTTGAAGACTCTTTGGCTTGCTTGGTGATTCTGAGAGTTCTTTGGAACACTTTTTACCTTGGGATTAGACAGTTCCTCATTTTTTTCCAAATAAATTTTGTTCTGAGACTCCAGTATTTTCTGGAAAAGAGTACAGATAAATATATGTGTTGTATTGCAAAATATTACTATAGAAACTTTAAATATTTTTATTAAAAACTAAAATATTCTGCTTTCTTGGGTGTTTTGGTTCATGTTAACATCTTATGTTAATGAAACAAACAGGAAATCACCTTCTGTAGGTAGTTTAATTACAGAATATTTTGTTGTGTTTAATGAATTTATTTTTCATAATCTAAAACTATAGTGCTGTATTTGAAAACTACCCTGTTTTCAACATTGTTTTTGCCATGTTTTTTGGCAGTATGAACTGCCTTCTGTTAAAGGTCTGTGAACAATTTAAAGGACAGCAGCTTTGTAAACTTAGTGTCATGCAATACAAAAAATTGTTGGATCAGCATTTTAGTGGAGGCTTTTCATAAGCATTGATGATAGTCTTGCCTGATAAATGATTTCCCATTTTCAAAATAAACAGGTAAATCATGGAAGCATTAAAGGAATGCTTCTGAGAACTAAATTGATTCAGACATTTGTCAGAAGACTGTAAGTTTTTTTTTCAGAATAATAATATGAAGACAGGCTCATGTCACTTGTCCCATTCATTCATGAACATACAAAGCACTGCATACTTACGGGTTTTAAATAATTTTATATGAGTAGGGAGATGTGAGGAAAAGCAAAAAGCTGAATTGGTCTATAATTTCAGCATCTAAAAAGCAAAGTTATTTCCTTATTGTGTAGCACATAGAACTTGGGCATTTCATACGGTATAAAACAATTTCAATTTCATCATCATATAAAATGCCACATAATAAATGTGAATGTAAATAACCAGCCTGCACCGGATGTTCTTTTATAGTTTCAAATAAACTAATGTATTTTACTTATGTAACAATAAGTAAAAATAATGTCAATTTCAGATGTAACTGTTTAAGAAGATGATGTGAGAAAATGTTTAAAAGTGAATGTCATTAACATTTGACATTCAGTACTTGGGAAGAGTGATATTTTGTAATATTTAATTAATTGCTTTCAAACTTTGTATTTAATTATTTTATCTATGGGGTAGTGATCTTTAGACATTGAAGTCTAGCTTCTAACAAAAAGCATCAGTTCCAGAAACTTAATAGGAAAGGTGAAACTTAGAGTTGTTCTGTTGGTTTTATGAAGTTGTAAACACTGTAATGTTACTATTCTAGAACATGGGTACAAAAATGGTATGTGAATGTGTATTTTAAAACAGAGATAAAGTAAAAGAAGATACTTGTTTCAAAGAAGATTCTTGATCCCTTATTTTTGTTTTGCAATAATTGCCTATTGAACTTCTTCCTGACTTGCTGAATTCCTGCAGAAGTAGTGGTTGAAAGCAACAAAGCCAATTCTCAGAAGAGTATACTCTGCTAAATACTTATAGGACCAAAGGTTACATGCTCTAGCCAAAGGTCTGGGTATTTTATATTGAGTATTTGCTGAAGGTTTATTTTCAGAGTTAAGCAGAAATTTAAAATAGGATTGGAAACATCATAATGTATTGATTTGGTTGGGCTTCTACAGTTGCTTTGGAAGTAGATCAGAAAAGTCCAATATGCAACTACTGGTGGCCTTTATCTGCCCAAATTTGCAACCAGGATAAGTGCAGTTCAACTGTTTTCTTTACAGAAGATGCTATGATTTTGCATTCTGTAGCATATCAGTTGGTAATCACTTTCTGCCTTTGCACATGATGCTTACACTCGATACTCTGGACGGTTCTCTGTAGCTGTGCTTTCTGGTAGTTGCTCTAGTCACAGCTAGCCACTGACCACTCCCCATGATTGCTATCAACCACATCTTCCACTCCAGACTACAGATGTTGCCAGTCTGTACCTGTGCTCTGCCTATGTTTGAATGCACTAGAGCTTCAAGAGTTCCTGCAATGCTTGGATAGTTTTTTAGTAACACCAATGTAGGTAGGACCCAAAAAATATTTTTGTGCCAGAAGAGGACTCCTGGATGCATTGTCTTCTGCTGCCCAAGAAATGACCAAAGTGCTCTGTGCCTATGTCCTTTGTTGCAAGATAACACATTTGGAACTCAGCATAATCCTTCAACATCTTGTGACATATTTTCTTGGTGGTTCTTATAAACCCAAGTTTTCTTTCAAATTTCCAGTGTTGTTGTGATTAGCAAAAATATATGTAATATTACAGACTGTTAAGTGGTTATATTTTTCACTTTTTCTGACATATTCTGGTTAGACTTCAGACACTACAATGGATGACCATACAATCATTCTTATTATTTCAGCCTTCATATGTGGAACTTCAAGGATTGCTTCCCTTTTTTCAAGATAATATTAATTTTTAGCGGTACTAACATAAGTAATTATTTCTGTGGTTATTTTAAAATCTTTATTATGTGTTTTCTTACCTTTAAAATCTAAACAGTAACTTTATTTATCAGATCTGTCATTCTGATATGCTATTTATTAGGCCCATTCAGTGAGTTCAAAGCAGAACTTGTGTTTTCAGGCTTAACTCCAGCAGTATCCAGAGGATTACAAAGACCTCTCTGCAGAAGGTAACATTCAGTAGAAATTCTTTTTAGCCAGTCACATGGACTTTCTGTTGCTTTTGTTCTCCTACTATGTGGTTGGTTTTTTTGCTTTTATCCCTCTATAAAGGGAGAGTGAATTCTCAGCTTTTTCTAAATAGAAGAAATTTATCCAAAAATTAATTTATTTTACTGAGGAACTGTGTTTAGACATCAATTATTTCTTTCAATTTTTTTCTTTCTTATTTCTTTCAATTATTATGAAAAACTGTTCATTTTTAAGCAGAGGAGGTAATTTATTACAAAAGGCATTGTATGTATAAATTGACTTCACAATATGCTTCATTTCATTTAGTAAGTAAAATGGCTTATGTATTTCCCACTTTACTTTTCTGTCTTAGGTTCAACTACTATAGAAAAATGCTTTATAGCAACAAGATTTAGGGCTTAAGGGATTGCAAATGTATGACATTACTCAGTCTAAAGGTTGGCCAAAGTGGATTTAAATATTTTTCAATGTCTAATATATTTTTAAAAGGTAAAAAAAAGAGTAAAAAATAGTGCATGGATTTTTTTTTTCTATTTCAATAAATTCCTCTTCAAAATGTTGTGTGAAGCTCATCTAATTCCCTTGACTCCTAATTTTTTTGCTTTTCTGTCAGAATTCAATGACGTAAATAGGAAGTTGTGTTTTGGATCCATGGAATCTTCTCTATAAACTTTTAATGAAATCCTTAATAATTCAAAATTATGGCTATCCATTGTATAGGGAATACTTTTTTCCATAAATTATTGTCTTTGAAAATATGAAAGAAAAACTTTCAGAGAAAATATCCACAATTTTCAGATCTTTGATTTTTCCTCATCTTTTTTATTTTGACCTGCAAAGATTCAGTTATGATTTTCTAGGCAAACCATGAAACTGTGTAATGTGAAAGTTACTTAGAGAAAAACTCAATTTAAATCATAATTTTATAAACTACACCCAAATCTTCCCTCTGATGTTTGTAGAGACTAAATAACAAAATTAATAACTAACAACAGTGAATAGACAGTAGAATATGCTGGTTGGATTATAGCTGTGATAATTTGAATATAGTTAACAATAGCAATCAATTAGCATGTAATCAAGAGATGAATTTCATCCAAACCGAAAAATCGCAAAGCTAGCACATTTCACTGTTTCCTGACTACTGTGCTCTCCAGGGGTCCACAAACTGATTGGTTTCCATGCAGTGCATAAATCATTGCTCTTGCTGTCAGTGAGTGTGAGGAATGAGCTGCAGGCCCCTGAAATAAATTCTTCCTCTAAAACAATCAGTCTTATCCCATGAAACAGTAGGCTAAACCTTAAAGTAGCTTGTTCTGCTATTAATTATTTTGTGATCCAATTTATTTAATTATTTATGTCTGTTACTACTATCCTCTTTCTAGCTCCATCTGAAGTGGTTTTTTCCTTTGATGTGGGAAATGGACCTAGCGAAGTCCTAGTGCAATCACGCAACTCCTTAAATGACAACCAATGGCATTATGTGAAGGCTGAACGAAATGTCAAAGAGGCTTCCTTACAAATAGATCAACTTCCTCAAAAATCTCACAGTGCCCCACCTGATGGACATATCCGCTTGCAGCTCAACAGCCAGCTTTTTGTAGGTAGGTGCTCCACAGAATAATTCTTAATCATCATCATAAAAATCATTAGAATTCTGGGGTGAGGAGGGGGAGAAAAAGTGTTGGCAGCCAGATCTTTTGAAAAGACTTTGTATGATGACATGAGAGACTTTGTGAAAAAACTGTGGAGATATTCATTATTTTGAGATTATAGATCTCAAAACACCTTGGCCAATAGTTACTCCAGGACAGGATTTCAAATAAAGTTAACTTCTTTTGAGGTTTGTTTGAAGGACCATCCAACGATCTAGATTTGCACCTTGTTTTGAGAAGATGTAGTCTACTAAAGGAAGTTGTGCCTTTTCTGTAGTTTCAAGGAAATTTTGTTGTATCTCTTTATCCACAGCTTCTCAGGTTGAAACACGACATTAAGGCATTTAGATATAATGCTGAAAAGTAGAACTGAGGTAAAAAATAATTAATTAGTATTAATTTAGCTATTACAGAAAAATATATAGAGTTATGTGTTATATCCACAGTAGTGTTCTTAATATAATATTGCCTTATTATTAATTCATAAATTTCTGGTGTAAATATATGTTGTATAATACAAGAGCATTTAAAGCTGACCCTGCTTTTAAAGAGATCTTTTATTATGCCTCCTCTGAGAAACTCATGCTAAATTAATGTAAACTTTATTTGTTGTGTGTTGGAGAGGAATACATTTAAGGGCAACAATGTTCTTAAACTGTAGCTACGAAACATGTGTATGCTTCTGAAAAAAAATGAAATAAAGGGAAATCTTGTATGCTCTAATAAAAATTTGCCTCAAAAGGTAGCAAGAATAGAACAAACATTAAAGAATTTTATATTTTGATTAAAAGCATAGAGAAGGATTCCATAACAAAAAAATATATCCAATGTATTAGTTAATGTGGAGTTAGGAGAAGCTTTGAGATTGGTTTATATTCACAGTAATACACTAGATCTATTAATGGAAAGACTTTTGTTTACTCTACTACAGTAAATTGTATTGCTGTTTTCTGGCTTGACTTGCCATGTATCTGCTATTATATGAATACCTGAAATTAGATCAGTGGAATGGTCTAATTCTATAGGTGTTTTGGCGCTATCAAATCTAAAGACTTTTCCAATTGTTTAGATAATTAGTTGTTCTCTAGTTCTTCCAACTCCTCCTCCTAAAAATTTAATACTATCTTGTTTTAACAGTTGCACTTTCTGGTGACTTTTTGGCCATTGAATATAGTGATTTTTTTTGTCAAATTAGCTGGCAAATTCAAGTAAAATTATATGCTTTTGTCTTTCTCTTTTATGGAACAGACAATATAATAACTGTTTTCACTTATCTACAGGCAAGTTGTCTAGCTTATTTTCTTCAGATAATGTTCAGGTGAATAATTGTACTGGAATAGACTTTGTTTTGCATCTAGTGCTGAGGGTTATTTTTCACTCTGAAAATTCATGAAGATCTAGAGGATCTAGAGAAAAATGAAATACAGAGTATCTTTAGAATTACATTAGCAGAGGCACTCTTTACTTCAGTGTTATCTTGGAAATCTAGTACCTTTCTTAGTCACCCATCATTCAGTCAGTAACATATGAAGATTGAATTCTTCAGACTAAAACACTCTTTACTTCTTGAAGTAAAGAAGCTGTATATACTCTGTTTTTTTCAAAACCAGAACTAAAGCCTAAGCAGCATGCAAAACCATAGAATCAAAGACTTGTAGAGTGATTAGGATTGAAAGGGACCTTATTCTAGTTTCAATTTCTTGACATTTTAAGAGGTGACATGAAATTGCCACCACCAGGTAATTTTGTTCCATTATAACTGAAAATAACAATAGCTATGCCAAGATATTTCATGTAACACCAAGAATTATACAAACTTTGAAACTGAAGAAACTTAAAACGGATGATCACATGGAAGCATTTATCCAAATGAGAACGGGAAATGTATAATAATTATAGTCTACAGTCTCACGCAAAGTGGAATATTTTCTGATTTTCCTTTTTAAAAGAGAACAAAGGACAGGAAACATCAGAGTAAGTTACCCAACAAAGGACAAGAGAGATGGTATGTAGGTTGTCTACCATGCTAAGCAACACAGATGAATAAAATGTTAGCTGTCATGAAATGCCCTAGAAATAAGGAGCAGTAAAAAAGAATGAATCAACAACTTCATTAGTCTTAGGATTGCTCTGTGGAGTTGTCACCTATGCTTGGTAGGCAGGTACAACCTGGCTGGTATTCCTCTGCCTAGAGGGGTGTTAACCTTTCTATTATTGAAGAATAGACACAGCTTATTTCTGAGACAAGTTATACCAGAACAGACACCCACTGAGGGGTATTGTAGAATCATTAAGGTTGGAAAAAGTCTCCAACTTCATGAAGGCCAACTTTTAAATGAACACAACCTTACCAACTAAACCACAGCACTAAATGCCACATTCAGTTTTTTTCTTGAACATTTCCAGGAGTCAGGACTTCAAAACATCCCTGAGCAGTTAATGCCAATGCTTAATCACCCTTTCAGAGATCACCCTGATGTCCAACATGAACATACCCTGGCACAGTTTGAGGTTATGCCCTCTTGTCCTGTCACTGTTTGCCTGGGAAAAGAGGCCCACCCCCACCTGGCTACACGCTCTCTTCTAGCAGTTGTATAGAGTGATAAGGTCACCCATGAACCTCCTTTTCACCAGACCAAACAACCCAGTTCCCTCACCTGCTTCTCATATGAATTACTCTGTCAACCCTTTTACCCACCCTATTCTCTGCCTCCTGACATGCTCCAGCACCTCAATGTCTTTCTCATAGTGAGGGGCCCAGAACTGAAAACAGTACTGGTATGCTCTTACCAGTGCCATGTACCGGGAGATAATCACTGCCCTGGTGCTGCTAGCCCCACTATTGCTAATACAGGCCAGGATGCCACTGGCCTTGGCCACCTGAGTACAGCTGGCTCGTATTCAGATGCTGACCAGCAATCCCAGACCCTTTTCCAGTAGGAAGCTTTCCAGTCACTCTTCTCCAAGCCTGCAGGCTTGCATCAGGTTGTTATGACCAAAGTACAGAATTGCCAGAATTCTAATTTGTTGAACTTTGCACAATTGACCTCAGCCCACCAATCCAGCCTGTCCAGACTCTTTAGCAGATCCTTCCTAGCCTTCAGTAGATCAGCATTCCAACACAGCATAGTATCATCTCCAGACTTACTGCAGTTGCACACTGTTCATAGGCTGCAAACTATAAAGATGGTTTTACATATCAATTATTTTAAAGTTTTAAAACTTCTATAAATTTATTTTCAGGTGGAACAGCATCCAGGCAAAAGGGATTTTTGGGATGCATTCGCTCATTACGATTGAATGGAATGGCCCTTGATCTGGAAGAGAGAGCAAAGATAACACCAGGAGTTGAACCAGGCTGTCCTGGACATTGTAGCAGCTATGGTAACCTGTGTCACAATGGTGGAAAATGTAGAGAGAAGTACAGTGGATTCTCCTGTGACTGCACTTTCTCAGCCTATACTGGTCCATTCTGTAAGAAAGGCAAGCATGTCTTTTAGCTTTATCAGTTATTGAAAACATGATCATGTTTTACTCAACCCTCTTCTTTCAGAGATAACTTCAATATACACCATTTAAGCAGGAACCACATTACTGAAGAGGATCAACATCTTCTTGCAACTTTTTTGATCCTTTGATACTATCATAAATCTAGGAAATATATTTTTATGGTAAAGCATTTAAATTTCTGTCTTCCAAATAGTGATCTCAAAACTAAGTCAGAGTTTGGAAAACAAACCAAGAAGCAGATGAACTTAAATCTACTTTTTGCTGTAAGAAGAAAGTAAGATCTTTACAAATACGACTGGGCCCATTTTCCAAGTCTTTTAAAAGTACTTCTTTGGTGAAGTTATCATACTGGTAGATGATCACAAGTCATCAAGTCTGAATGTCAAAAATGAAAATTTATCTAGAAGTCTTGGTGTTTGCATATAATTCAGATTTGCAAAAAATCTTGATTCCTCCATATATTAAAATGCATTCTTATTAAAAGTGGCTTATATGCCACAACTTCATGTTCCTCTAAATTAGCAAAAAATCTGCTCTGTCATCACTGCCACCATAAAAGTGAGGAACCCTTTTGAAGACTTTCCATATCTAGCACTTCAGATCTAATGCCACTGTATGGATGTTTCCTCCTCTGCATCAGAAGAGACTAGTGGTCACACTGTAATACTCAGCAGAGACAGAGTAGCTTCTGTTGCTAAAAGTGCAGGATGACCTAAATAATAACTTGATGTCAGCTTTTGTCAAATACAGTAATTTCACGACTATAAGGCGCACCCTTTTGACTAAAATTTTCCCTCAAACCCGGAAGTGCGCCTTATAGTCCAGTGCACCTTATCTAATCTACAAAGTTCGGAAAATTGTGAACCTGGAAGTGCGGTCTGCAAACTGAGCCAGGACCCGCGGGAGCTGCGGTCGTGCGAGGTGAGTCGGGAACCGCTGGAGCTGCAGCCGCCGGGCGGGGGAAACTGGGAACCGGCACGGCTGCCGGGCAGGGAGAAGCAGGGGGAAGCAGCGCGACCACAGGGAATGCCAGGAAGCACCGCTGAGAAGCGGCAAGAAGCAGTGAAAAAGTGCTGCCAAAAAGCGGCGAAAAATCACAGTGAAAAGAAGTCAAAAAATCACGGTGAAAAGCCGTTGAAAAACAGCGAAAAATCACTGCAAAAAAGCGGCGAAAAGCATTGAAAAATCGCCGCAAAAAGCCACCGAAAAACAGCGAAAAATCGCGGTGAAAAAACGTCGAAAAATCACGGCAAAAAGCCGCCGAAAAGTGTCGAAAAATCGCTGCGAAAAACTGTCGAAAAACGGCAAAAAGCGGTGAAAGATCGTCTTGAAAAAGCGGTGAAAAATCGCGGCAAAAAGCCGCCGAAAAGCGGCGAAAAATTGCCGTGAAAAAGCAGCAGAAAATCGAGGTGAAAAGCGGCCAAAAAGCGTCGAAAAATCACCACGAAAAGTGGCAAAAAAATCGGCGGAAAATAGCGGCAAAAAGTGGCGAAAAAGCAGCGAAAAGCTTTGAGAATTGAGAACCTGCCAGTAATTTGCTACTTTGTTGTGTGCCGCGCAGCTCATCGCTGCAAAAAAATAGTGCACCTTATAGTCCAGTGCACCTTATCTGAGCTACAAGGTTGTGACTCTCGGGGGGTGCGCCTTATAGTCCGGTGCGCCGTATGGTTGTGAAATTACTGTACTCAGCCAGATTTCAGAAACTTCAAGAAATTTCTCCAAAGTGTGAATGATGTGATCCAAAGCACTAGGACAATTGTATTTAGCAGAAAACAGCTATGAGAAATCACAGAATTACAGAAGCCTTCTATAAGTGATTTATCCCTAAGAAGACCATAAGATAGTTTCTGTTTTCCTTTCCTTTCTCTCACTGGACCAGTCTCTTCTACGTCAAATGTGTTTCATCTAATCTGCATGTTAGGATTCAAATTGCTGCACACACTTCTTTGTAGGAGCAGTATGCATACAAGACAGAATATATTGTGCTTGAGGACTAGGATGATCAATAGAAAATAACCTAGAAAAAAATGCACTCCTCCATGAAACAGATATTTAAGACACACATTTAAATGAGTTTTTGCCCCCAGACCAGGTAATTTCTTATATCTCTCTATAGTTCTAAATACTAGTTTTATTTATATTTACTTTTTAGTTCTATCACAAAAATTTAGAATGCATTTTATTTTGTTCTGTGGTGTGGCAGAAAGAAAAAAAAAATCAACCAAAAAAAAATCTCTAGTGTTATATTGTAATATATTTAAATATTTATTTACTTTTTGTTTCAGAGATCTCTGCCTATTTTTGGGCTGGCACTTCTGTGACATACAACTTTCAAGAATACTACACATTAGCTAAAAATTACAGTTCTCATGCTTCTTCTTTCTATGCTGACATGACACTGACCGGGGAAGCAATTACGTTTGCCTTTCGAACAACACGGACACCAAGCTTACTTCTCTATGTCAGCTCCTTCTACAAGGAATACCTCTCAGTCATTCTCACCAGGAATGGTGAGTTCTCAGATTGGATGTGTGGAAACACTAATGAACATCATGACTGTCAGCTATAATTCTCTCTGATTTCCAGGCCTGAATCACAAACTACATACTGTCCTGATGTTTCTTTGGATAGTTTGTTTTTCACCTGCATCAAGCAATTCTTTGCACATGAAAAAGATTCCTATTACTGCACTTTCAACTTTTCCTACTTTTTCAATCATGTTGTCGAAAATGTTTATTTCTGAAAATCCTTTGGAAATGTTTGGGTTTTAAAGTTCGGAAATTGAAATTAAAATTTATCTGAGCTGTGTTCTACTCAGGAGGCCTATTAATTGCCATCCTCACAATAAATAACAAAATAAAATACTTATGAAAGTGCATTATCCATTTCCCAAATTAATAAAGGTAATTTCATTAAAATGATTTCATAGACTACTTATATACCTATGAAATGTATATATATATACATAGCTGTAAAAATACATGTAACATTATTGATGTTTCTATTTCAGCTGAATATTAATTATTAGTTGATTTTTTTACATTCTTTCATCTGAGTTAAATCTTCAGGTTTATCAAAGACTCTTTGCAGTCGCAGTTATTCTGTGCTTAAGGAAGGTTCTGCGCTGGATGTAGATACAGGATATAGGATACAGGATGAAGGATATAGGATATAGAATAGCTGTGTTGTCCTCTTCATCGTGTGACGCGGAACATGTTCTGCTTCTGACTGGCCTGAGTCTGGCATAGGCCTTGATTTCTAGAGCATGAATAGAAAGTTGTGGTCTATCTGCAGCTGAGAAGGAATTTCTGACCAGGAAACTACATTGCCTCTGTGTTCTCTTCTGAGTCTTTGTGTGATTATTTGTGTTTACAAATGGTATTCTGGGAGCTAATGATAAGGAATGGAAAGTGATCTAGCAGTTAGTACACTACATTCTATTTGACTTTCAAATAGTAAGAAGTTTACAGCACTGAACAGGGAAAACATTATTCAAGAATTATGAGTTATATTTTGTAAGTCCCAGTTATGAGAACTACCAGACTGAATCTTTCTTAGCTAAATTTTGAAAGTACAGTAATTTCACAACTATAAGGCGCCCCCTTTTGACTAAAATTTTGATGGAAACACGGAAGTGCACCTTATAATCTGGTGCGCCTTATATATGGGCAATGTTGGGAAATCTGCCAACCCAGAAGTGTGATCCATGAGTTGCGGCAGCCCCGAGCCAACCCAGAACTGCGAGCCGCGAGCTGCAGCTGCACCGCGGCAGCCCCAAGCCGGTGCCAGGGGCGGGTGGGACTGCCAGGGCCCGTACAGAGGGAGAGCACTTGGGGCTGCATTTAAAGGCTACACCAATCTGTGAAAAACATTTGCAAATTGAGCACCTGTCAGTAAACCCCACGATCGCGCAATTCCATTGCTAATTCGTTACTTTGTTGCACACAGATCCTCACTGAAAAAAATAAAAAAGTGCACCTTATATTCTGGTGCGTCATATTTGGACAAAGTTTGGAAATTTGCCGATACCTGGAAGTGCACCTTTTAATCCGGTGTACCTTATAGTTGTGAAGTTACTGTAATTATAAAATTTCTGCCCAAATTTCAACTCAATCATCAAAATTGAGACAGTTTTTGACTATTTTTGCCACTATATTGTGCTTCCAATATTGCTATTACTCATTCTGTTGCTTTTAATTTCTCACTTGTATCCATTTCTGATGGCTAAGTCCTTAATCAGATCAAGCATTTGTTTTACCCTTGAACTACTCCTGAGAAGCAGTATATGATCTATACTGCTTATGGTGTATGTAGTGTATTACACCTTTGCTCTCTTTACCCCTTCAGGAAGTTTACAGATTAGGTACAAGCTAGATAGCCATGAAGATCCTGATGTCTTCAGCATCAGTTTCAAAAGCATGTCTGATGGACAGCTACAATATGTGAAGATTAACAGAGAGGAGAAAACACTCTTTATAGAGGTAATTCTTTTATGGAGGGAAAAAACATGGATTATCATTTTAAAAGTAGACAAGCAAAATTAAGTAAATACTTGCTACAAGGCAGTTACCCCCAAATCAAATGTGTCTTAATATCTCAAATAATCAAAACAGAGTTAACACTCTCATGATGCACAGTCAAAATTAATGTTAGCCAGTCTCTTTGATGTCAATTTTGTTTATTTCAAAAGGTCAGTATCACGTCATAATTTTAAATGAAAATGCAATTAATTGTTTGATGGTTAAATTTTCAAAATTCGGTAAATGTGTATGACTGCTGTTGCTTGGTTTAGGTCTTGCATTTTCATTTTTTAAATTTAAATTATGTATTAAACTACAAAAATATATTACCAACCAGATAACAATTTAATTCTATTTTTAAAACTTTCTGTGGTTTCTTTTGCATCATCAAAAGAGTGTAGCATAATCTATTTTTTTTATTTTTGTGGAAATTGCATGATAAAATAGAAACATTTATTTTGTTAATTGTTGATGCTAACATGCAAAAAGTTTTGGGTTTTTTTTATTTTAAATTCAAAATATCTCTATGTTACAATTTATTATTTTGAGGCTAGAACTTGAGTTTGTAATGGTACTTGGCTTGAAGTTATTCTAGAGGTACTCTGAGAGGCAGAGTATTTACACTATTTTTGATCTTTATGAACTTAAATATTGAGTGTCTTTTTTAAATGAAAAGATACTTTTTTATATTCTTAAAGGCTTTCTATTTTTATTCGTCTTAGAGGTGAATAAGAAGGAATCAGCTGAATCAATAAGATAAATAAAAGCTTATTAGGTGGGATGGTTAAGAATATCAGTTATAATCAGTGATCTGAGGAAGCTGATAATCTATTTCCTGATTAGTTTTTATGCTATAAATAACAAATACTTCTCGGAGACCCTCTTATTTTTAGCCTTGTTCTTACCTGCTTTTTTGAAAATATTGACTGTCTCTTCTATTATTCTACTTTGTTCCTCACTCTATCATTCCATAGGTTAACCAGAATGAAAGAATGAAGTTTATTCTGTCTTCAGGCACAGAATTCAATGCAATCAAGTCTCTCACACTTGGCAAAATTTTAGGTAAGCGGAACACCGCAGCATTTTCTAAAACTGCAAGGTTTTCTAAAACATGGATCAAAATGTCATCATGGGGCATGAAAAATAATAACACAAATGTCATTGAAAGACATTTGTTATTGTGGATTTACTTAGAGAGTCACAATCAAGGTAGAAGCTTCAGTCTTGTTGAAATACAGATATAATCACAAATAAGTGCTTCCTGAAAAAATTATCAAGTGAGTTCCATTAAAAATAATTGTGCACTTCTCTCCCATTTTGCAATCAAGCATTAAGAAACAACACTTTGTTTTCTATTCTGGAGAAAAAACAAATCAATTTGAGATCATACAAAGACGATATAATACTATTCATCGTGTATCGTATTTGAAAACTTCCTGTGATTAGGTGTTGATGCAAACAGTGAAGAATATGGTAATGTAAGTCAAATCTTTGTTGGAGATTCTTTCTCTCATGATGATTCTTCAAAATATATCTGTTTCTCTGCAATAATGTTCACAATGAAATTTACTTATCTACAGTGACCACTTTTTGATGTTCTTAAAAGAAAATAGCAATAGCCTGCACTAAAACTTTTAGGATCTTGTTATTTTCATACTTTTCACATTGGTAAAACCCAGTGATAGAAGAAGATTTGGTGCTGGTGCAAATTTAAAGGCTATTTCTCTTTCCTCTAAAGTAATTTCATAGAATCATAGAGTGTTTTGGGTTGAAAAGGACATAAAAGATCATCTAGTTCCAACTTTCCTGCTGTGTGCCAGAATGCCTTCCTCCAGACAAGGTCATTCAAAACTTCATGCACTGGCCTTGAACACTTCCCATGAGGACATGCACTGCTTCCCTGGGCAATCTGTTCCAGTGTCTCTTACCCACACAGCATAGAATTTCTTCCTCATTTCCTAGTTAAATCTACAGTTGTGCAGTTTAAAGCCATTCCACTCTCTCCTCTTACTACATGCACATGTAAAATGTCACTCATCAGTTTTCTTGTAGCCTCCTTTAGGTAGTGGAAGGCTATGAAATCACCTTGGAGACTTCTCCAGGCTTGAACAACCCAAACACTCTGTCTTTCCTTATAGGAGAAATGCTCCACTGCTTTGATCCTCTTCACAGTCCTTCTCTAGACTTGCTCTAATAAGTCCTTGCCTTTCCTATTCTGGGGACCCTAGAGCTGGATGCAGTGTTCCAGGTGGGGTCTCACCGGAGCAGATGAGAGGTGCAGAGCCACCTCTCTTGCCCTGCTGGCCACGCTGCTTTGGATGCAGTGTGAAATCATGGAGTGGTCTGGATTGGAAGGGACCTTAAAGATCACCTCGTTCTAACCCCTCTGTGATAGGCAGGAACACCTTCCAGGTTTCTCGGAGCTGCATCCAACCTGGCCCTGAACAGTCCCAGAATACAAATGGCTTTTGGGCTGCAAATGCATATTGCTGGCCCATTTTGTGCTTCTTGTCCACCAACACCCTCAAGTTTTTCTCCTAAGGGTTGCTCTCAATCCATTCACCCCTATTTTGTGATGATATTGGGAGTTGCCCAGATCCAGGTGCATAACTTTGCACTTGCCATTTTTGAATTTCATGAGATTCACTTGGTCCTAGTCCTCAAGCCTGTCAATGTCCCTCTGGGTGGCATTCCATCTCCCAGGTGTGTCAGCTGAACAATTCAGTTTAATGTCATCCACAGACTTGTTTCAGATGCACTCAGTCCTATTCTTGGTGTCATTAGAGAAGATACTGAACAGAAATTGTATCAGTGTGGGCCCCAGAGGAGCACCGCCTGTCACCAATCCCTATTTAGTCATCGAGCTGTTGCATGCAAATGTTTGGATAAGGAGATCCAATTAATTCTTTGTCTGTCAAATAGGTGGTTCTTTTTTTGATAGTTATTTTTATGAGTACAATTACCAAATGCTAAATAGCTTAAAATGTATTAAAGAAATTTAGAAATCATATTTAAAGACCATAAAAAAATCTTAATTATTAATTAGTTATCATTAGGAGAATCTCAGTGTAGCTGATTTGTTTTCTTACTTGAAAACTAAATGCCTCTAACACAAACAGAATACAGTAATTTCAAGACTATAAGGCGCACCCTTTTGACTAAAATTTTCCCCCAAACCCGGAAGTGCGCCTTATAGTCCGGTGCAACTTATCTGATGGTCAAAGTTCGGAAAATTTGCCTACCTGGAAGTGAGAGCTATGAGCCTCGGGGGGAGCCAGCAGGGCCAATGACCCAGCAGCGCAAAGCACAGTTACAATGACCTTTGGGGCACTCAGCCCAGTTTGTTTCAGAATCTGTCCTGGATGTTTCTCCCCCTTTCAAAGGAAAGTTACTATTTCTTCTAGAAATCTGATTGCTTTGGGTTCTAATTTCTATGAAGTCCTATCTTGAGACAGAAGAAGACTTCACAAAGGCAGAAGAAAAAAAGTAATGAGTGTTTATTGCAGTGAAGCGGTCTAAACATAAAGAGTTAACAAAATACGAAATCATATATTTTTTGTACTTGAAAATGTTCGGGAAAACCAGACAAGGAAACTTCTTTTAAAAAAACAATTCTTTTCAGTTGAAGTACTTTTATGAGCTCTTCTGCATTGGAACATGACTCAGGTTTTTTTCATCAAACAAAACTCCCCTTGTGAGTCAGGCAGGAACAGGGTGGGGCTTCTTGCCTCATTGACTGGCTGCTCATAAGAGGCCTCTCGGGAGCGCAGTGAACAGGGGTGGGCAAACATGGGCATGGCATATCTCTGGGGGTGTGGCACATACCTGGGGTATGGCACATCACTCGGGTGTGGCATGTCTCTGAGGTGTGCCGTGGCATTTTGCATGGCAATTCAAGCAGGTAGGGCTGCAGGTTTTCTTGCTCGTAAGATTTGCTGTGTGTTCTCTATAGTGTTTCTGTTGGCTGGTTGGTGCTAGGGTTTCTGTTGGTAATGGTTTTTGCACAATCAAAAACTGTGTTTAATATAAGTGCATGTAACCAATTGGAACCTTCAAAAAAGGATGTATCTGTACAGACCCATTCCTGGCCAGAGTGTTTATCAGTGGTTTCAGGGGGTCTTGTGGAAGAAGCTTGCCTGTGGTGTGAACAGGTGAACGATTTCCTTTCACTGGTGGCTGAGCTTAGGGAGGAAGTTGAAAGACTAAGGAGTATTACAGAAAGGGAAATAGACTGGTGGAGTTCAGCCCTTCCATCTTTGAGGGACGCCCAACAAGATGCAGAAGACTCCTATGCCTCCCACTCTCAGGCAATAGAAGGGCGCCTGGTGGATGAAGGGGAGTGGAAATAGGTCCCTGCTCAGGGAGGTAATAATAAAAAATCCTCCTGAACCCACCCCCTTGCCAGGTGCCACTTCAGAATAGATATGAGGCCCTGGATCTGGAGAGTCAGCTAGATGATTTAGAAGAAAATTATCTGCCCAGTGAGCCTCCCCATTATGGCTCATCTGTCAGAGAGATCACCACCTCTTACATCAAAAAGAAAAGAAGGGTAATAATATAGGGCCCCATTTGTCTACTGGACCCATCCCACAGGGAAGTTTGCTGCCTCCTTGGGGCCCAGGTATGGGATATCACTGAGAGACACCCCGAGGGGTTCAACCCTCTGATTATTACCCACTGCTTATACTCCAGGCTGGCAGTGATGAGGTTGAAAAGAGGAGTGTCAGGGCAATTAAAAGAGACTTTAGGGCACTGGGTCAAGTGGTTGATAGGACTGGGGCACAGATAGTCTTTTTCTCAGTCCCCTTGGTGGCTGAGATAAGCAGTGAAAGGAGTAGAAGAACTCACATCATTAACAGCTGGCTCAGGGGTTGGTGTCATTGGCAAAATTTCAGATTTTTTGATCATGGGGCAACTTTTTTGGTACCTGCTGTGCTGGAACCAGATAGAATCCATCTCTCAGTTAAGGGCAAAAGGTCTCTGCTCTGCAGAGAGACCTGGAATGGTTGGATGGATGGGCAGAGTCCAATGGGATGAAGTTTAACAAGTCCAAGTTCTGCATTCTGTCCACAGTAACCCCTGCAGTGCTACAGGCTTGGGATGGTGTGGCTGGACAGTGCCCAGGCAAAAAGGGACCGGGGAGTACTGGTCAACAGCTGACTGAACATGAGGCAGCAGTGTGCCCTTGTGTGGTTGGTGATGTCTCTGGAGCCTGAGACAACCACCTGTGTTGTTTTAGAGTCTCTGTGTTCCAGCCGGAGCACCAGAGAAAGAGTTGGGAGACATCTTCTGTTGTTTCTAGAGGTGGTTTATTTTATCTAATGTAAGAAGTTCTTTCCCTGAGTAGCTGAGGTCCGTTCAGCAGGTCAGTCCCAGGCACACTGCCCGCCCTTGGGGTGGCATTGTCTTTTTATACTATAAACTAGGTGAACTTTATTTACAATTATCTTCCAATACCTCTCACTTGTACAGTCTGGTTCTACTCTAAACCAATCTAAAAATGCCAACATCACCCAAAAGATGGATGCTAGGAAGAAGGAGGAAGAAGGACAGAACACGCCCAAATTCCTCCATCTTGACCCCAGACCCTTATTATAAATAATCTTAAAAACCTACTTTTTCACCTTATAATAATATAACTCATACTCTACTTATTTTTTGTGACTTGTAATCCTTCATGTAAGGGTGGTAGTTTTTCCAGGGAGAGAAATCAAAGGCACAAGGGTCCTAGGCACTGTTTCAAGCTTCCTAAGCCCCCTGCCTGTGTCTTGTACCATCCAGGGAAACCAGAGGGATGTCTTGGGTTCCCACACCCTTGTGGCCAAGAAGGCAAATGGCCCCTGCCCTGTATCAGGAACAGTGTGGCCAGCAGGAGCAGAGACGTATTCTTCCCCTGTACTCAGCACAGGTGAGACCACACCTTGGGTACTGTGTCCAGTTCTGGCCCCTCAGTTCAGGAAGGACGTTGAGACACTTGAGCATGTCCAGAGGAGGCAACGAGGCTGGTGAGGGGCTTGGAACACAAACCCCGTGAGGAACGGCTGAAGGAGCTGGGGTTGTTCAGCCTGGACCAAAGGAGACTCAGGGGTGACCTTATCACTCTCTAAAACTTCCTGAAAGGTGTTTGTAGTCAGGTGGAGGTTATTCGCTTTCACCAAGCAGCAACTGACAGAATGAGAAGACACAGTCTCAAGCTGCACCAGGGGAGATACAGGTTGGATAGTAGGAAAAAGTTCACAGAAAGTATGATAAGGTATGGGAATGGTCTGCCCAGGGAGGTGGTGGAGGCATCATCCCTGGATGTTTTAAAAAAGACTGGATATAGCACTCAGTGCCATGGTCTAGTTGAGTGTTCGGGTATGGGTTGGACTTGATGATCTTGAACGTCCCTTCCAACCTAGTAATTCTGTGAATTCTGTGAATGCTGTGAAAACTGTGTGCAGAATCTTCTACTCCAGCTGGATCCCGGTAAGTCTATGAGACCTGCTCCATATTCAAGCAAAAATATTCGAAAACCTGGCTGATGTCACTGCCTCTCTCAGTGCTTTTGAATGATGGAATCTGTACAAGTTCCAGTTGACTGGAAGCTTGCTCATTTCCCAGGTTTCAATAAGGGTAAGAAGACTGACCCAGGAAACTACAGGCCTGTTAGTCTCATTTCAGTGCCTGTTGTAATTATGGAGAAGATTTTTCTGGAAGGCATTGAAAAACAGCTGAAGGACAATGCAGCCATTAGTCACAGCCAGTACAGGTCCATGAGAGGAAGGTCTTGCTTATCAGACCTGATTTCCTTTTATGACTACACAACACACCTCGTTGATCAAGGGAAGCCAGTTGATGTAATCTTTTTCAGTAAATCTTTTGAAGCTGTCTCTCACAGGATCCTTCTGAAGAAAATGTCCAGCCTATGTTTGGATAAAAACATCATGTGATAGGTGAGCAGCTGGCTCACAGGTCAGGCACAAAGGTTTACAGTGAATGGGGTGACATCAGTCTGGGGACCTGTAACTGGTGGGGTTCCACAGGGCTCCATCCTCAGCCCAGTGCTCTTCAACATCTTCATAGATTACTTGGATGTAGCACTCAAAATCCAGTAAAGTTTGAAAATGTTACTTGACGACAAAGAGACCTCAACTAATCTAAGGTCTGGGCCGTCACCAACCATGTAAAGCTTGACAAAAACAAGAGCAGGATTCCGCACCTGGGACATACTGAGAGGCTGGAGAGCAGTGGAGTGGAAAGGGACCTGGGGGTCCTGGTCGAGGGTGAGTTCAACCTGAATCAGCAGTGCCTGGGCAGCCAGAAGGGCCAGCTCTGTCCTAGGGGGCATCAGGCATAGCATCACAGCTGGGCAAGGGAGGGAATGGTCCTCTGCTATGCACTGCTCTGCTCTCAGCTAGGATGGCCTCACTTTGGTGTGCAGTTTTGGGTGATGTAATGTAAGATAAAAAAGACGTTAGAAGGTCTCATGGTTCTTGTCTTAAAATGTTCTGATAGTCTGCCTACTTACTGTTTGACTACTTGTCAAGGACAAATGGTCGAAGTAGAGTTAAAGAAAGAGTGTGTTTTGGTTTTGAGGGATCCTTTTTGTTTCTTTTATTTAAGAAGACAATGTAGTTGGAGTAATTTCATCTATGGTGAACTTGTGTACACTTAGCAAATGAATTGCTGTTAAGATACTTGAGGATGCATACCTTCAGTTTACTGTAATATACTGTCTCCAATAAACAACTTGTGAGTGTTTTTGAGTGTCACTTTCAGTCAGTTAAATTTTACTTTATCGGGAAAGTGGATGATAGTGGTCTTCCCTAAGCCCTTTCACTTTATCACCAAGATTTCCTGATCCAATATAAAGCTTTACTTTATCCCAGCAATATTTCCTAGGAGTCAAGTGAAATCGAAGGATTTAAGATATTCCTTTCCTATTATACATATATGAAGTTTAATAAATTATTCGTAGAATTTAGGAACTAAAAACCATTTACATTTAGGAACATTTAGGAACTAAAAAATGGTAGAATCCACTCTCTTCTTGATGTTTTCAATTTGACTCATATTTAGATATATATATATTTTTGTCACAGGGGGGTTGTGAAAATGTTTTCTTGCCACTTCAGTGTTAATCTTTTTCTTAAAACATACCGTCCTAGCAGATCCTTCAGTGCATAGAGGCAGAAAACAGCTGCAAAGAAAGCAGAGACAGTTAAACAGCCAACATTTTATGTAATCCATCAGAGTAGGTGAGCAGGCTTTTGGCTGACATCCATCTCTCTAGTAGTCTGTCATCACTGCAATAAGCAGAGATTACTTGAAGAAAATGCTACTTTAGTATTTTGCAACATTCTACCATATTATCCAATTTTTTGCTATTAACCTAAGTTTTATGAAGGAGTGTACTGTAAAACTTTAAATTATTATGGTAGTTATTGTAAAGACATGTTGGAAGTGGAAATTAATGAGATTAAATTACCATTTTATTTGCAAATTTGTTTCCCTTCCTTTTATAACTAGTACTTGCAGAGTTTTTGCTTAAATTAGAACTGTCAGAGTAAATAAATTGTTTTCTGCATTCAAAGTGGTGTGTTAGTGAGTATTACCTGGTGAATTAACAGAGAGTTGCATGCAAATTACTTGACACCTGAGTTCAGAAAGGTAACTCAAGAGAGAGAAAGAGTGAAGAGGTATCTTTTTTTCTTCCTCCCCCTTTGTAGTAACAGTATTGGTATAATCTTTTAAAATGTATAGTGAATTGGAATACTATTAATTCTTTTAAATTTCACAAATATCTTGATAGATTTCCAGGATCTGAGATCTTTAGGGTTTTTATTTTGATAGACTTGATGGTGCTGGAAGGGAGTAGATGTATGAGTTTGTAGAATCAATATGTTCCAAAAATGTGTATTTACGAGAAGGAATCCAATAAAATGCATTTTTCTATAATTCATTCTTCAGTATTATATTTTTGTTGCATTTTAATTAAAGTAATTTATTTACAATAGAAACTTTTTGCTTTGGAACTTGCTATAATAATTTAAAAGCATTTCCCTTAGCAGATTAGCAACTGTCATCTGTTCAACAAAAAAAA
>PYHW01009251.1:139367-178236 GCA_013186435.1 Turdus rufiventris | reverse complement strand
AAAAAAAAGGGATGGGGGGGTTGAACGTATCTGTATTTTCATTAAAGTCAGAAAAGAAAGGGATTCAGTGAATCTACATATGTTACTGCAACTCAGATATTCTCAGAGGAACACAGGTTAATTATTCATTTATTCTTCTGACACTTTATTTTGTACATTTGCACTATGATTAATTGTGTTCTGTTCCTTTTGATTAACAGAAAACAGTGATGTAGATGAGGAGACTATGAAGGCAAACTCTCAGGGATTTGTTGGCTGTCTATCTTCGGTGCAGTTCAACCACATTGCTCCTTTGAAGGCTGCACTGCACCACAGCAACTCAGCCCCTGTCATTGTAAAAGGGCGTTTCACTGAATCCAACTGCGGTACTTTAACTGGAGCTGACTCAACATCAAGTGAAACAACCCATTCATTTGCAGGTAGCATATGGTTATCACTTGTTCTGGTCTCTGAAGCAAATTCCAAATAGAATACTCATGACCTGAATCACAACTGACTTTTTATTTTTCCGTGCGGGTTAATATCTCAAGAGTAGTTTGTAAATAATTCTCTTTTATATGTACTCACTTCCTTTTCTCTAGCCATTCTCTTTTCATCTGAATGTTTACACTTTTCTTTTTATCTCTGAAAAGTGTCATCTACATTCATGTTCTATGCATGCTTACTGACCCACACTACTGCCACTGTACCGTATTATAAATGAACTGTGACAGTGTGAGAATTTCTTAAAAAAACCCACATCTTCTATTTGTCTGTCATTTTCTTTTCTTTTTTTTTTTTTTTTCTGCTGCAGATCACTCTGGACCAATAGATGAGGGAAAGCCCTTAGCTAATGCAATCAGAAGTGACTCTGCAATTATTGGAGGTAATAGGGACTGTAACAAATACACAGAAAACTTTTTTTTTCCTGTGAATCCGTAAGTGATGAAATTAAGTTACTTTAGCTTTATGTGCATACAGAAACTACAAAAAACTCTTCATTTCACTATTTCTGGTAGACAGATAAAAGCTAAGCATTGTTTTAAAATACAATTGATCACCATTCTTCTTATTACATAAATTTATGGCATGTTTCCATGTATTGAAACATTCTGCTGAAAAACAAGATAGTAAGGACAGAATTTCAACCTGCATAATAGTGGTGTCTACAACTTTAAAAGTGCTTGGATATGTTGGAAAAAGCATATATTTAAGAAAGAACCATAATTTCTTCTTGACTTTTCAAAAAAATTACTTTTTGCTACGAAGTCAAGTTTAAAGTCTTCTTTAATAAATCTGAACAAAAAAGACTTTTTCTTGAGAATATGAGGTTTAACACTGCTTGAATCAATCCTCTGGAAGTCTGAGGAAATTTCATCCTGGTTTCCTGTTTGGAAGGCAATGTGCTCTTGGAAAGACTTTCACTTGCATTGATTTGCTGCTTAAAATGCATGTTACAATAATAATAAAAATTACTGTTATTTTGAAATACAATCTTTTCTTCCTAGTTCTTTTGGACATTTTTATCGGGTCAAACAGAACTATAAATAACCATTGATATTTTTTTTTCTCAAAATACTTTTTTTTAATCAGAGGAATAGAGGAAGAACCATGTAGAATTCAGTTACTTCTGAAGTGAATATGGCAATAGTCCCTTTACTGCTTATGCCTGTCAGAACAAACAGGGCATAAAGCTTAGGATAGATGAGTATGCTTAAAGTACAGGACTGATAATCAGGATATACAGGTTCCATCACTGTGCCTTTCTGAATGATTGTCCTTAAGATCCATCTCATGAATTCTATGTGAAGGATCCATCTAATAGGGATACTTATATGAAATGTACCAGTCCTGTCTCTTTAGCAGAAATGAGGAGTACTCAAGTGAGCCTAAATAGGGACAGTCTGGGGTTCATCAGAAACTCAACTCCTTTTACCAGTGTTGAAGCGAGTATATTTTTCTGTCAGTTCCAATTTTCTTCCAAGGCATAGTATCTCCTGTGACAATCACCCTCTGTAAAAATTCCTAGAAGTATTTCTTCTTTTGGGAGGAGATGAGAAGGTAAAACTTGTTTTCACTCATGATGTTTTGGCAGTATAATTCTGTTTCAATTTGCATTGATACTTTTGACAGAAAGGGCAATGGTATGAAAAGGTCACCTGCTCTGTCTTTTAAATTCTGAAAAAATTTACTTAGAGTTTTTTAAGCCTCAGTAGATGAAGGAGATAGTGGAATTTAGTAGAATAAAACTGTCCAGGCTTTCATTGAAGTTTAAATAGTTTAGGTTTATGAATGATTGAGTTACAATAAGAAACTGCAATCATTTTTGTATCTTCCATTTAAACAGTGAAACCTGCTATGGTCAGTGCATGCAAAAGCACACTGCCTGACCAGTGACCTCTGGTCAAGATACAAAAATGTGATTATTAAGCCTAGAAGCTTCCCTGCTTTTAAAGTTATGTCTGTATAATTTTATATGCACCAAATGGGAATTTTACCACTGATTTCAAGGAAGGTCAGAATTTAAAAATATGTTTTCTGAACTTTTTACACATCTAGCTTAGTCAAAACTTGCTTTACTGTTTCAAAACATTAATATTATTTTACATATGTATCTGTTCATAATGATCACTATGTACTAGATAACAGTGTGGGTGGGGATTTTTAAGTGTGCTAACATCGAAGTATTTTTTTAACTTGAAACTGTAATAGTTACAATCCTTTTAAGAAAATAATAACATTTTTTTTGTTATTAAACACATTTGGGAATATGCAGTCACATTTTTTTTACTGCCTATGTTTGTTTAAAAGTCAAAACAAAGCAAACTGTGCAACATTCAGTAAAATTTAAGGTTAAGCATCCTTAAATGAATATAACAGAGAATGGTATCAGTTCAGCTACTTCAGACAAAACAAGTTTATTGAAAAGTCCTTAGAGAAAGTAGTTACTGTGACTGACAAAAAAGAATTATTTTTCTAGTTAATTTAAATAAAACCAAATTTACTTAGATCACAAAGTCCATTTCAGAGAAGAATCTGCTGTACTAAAACCTTTATATTCCTGCCGTGATGGATGACTGCCCACAGCAGAGATCAAGAAAACTGTCCTCAATTTTGGATGCTCTATTTTTATCTATGGTGCTAAGGGACTAGGTATTTTTATTTTCTTGCAGTGATGACTAAGTTGTGCAACAGACTGTCCTTTTGTCTACTGTAACTGAGCCACTGCATTACAACTGTTTTCCAGACTGCGTGGTGCCCTTTCCATACCAACATCCTAGACCTATTTTCTGCCTCTTGACAAACATGATCCACTTCCCTTCCGTTCCACATCTCCTCAAATGCCTCTCCTGCTGATCCTCTGACTCATGAAGCTAAGGTCCTAAGACCATTATGACAGAAAAAATGAGGCAGAGAGGAGATGAGTTGGCAGTCTGTAAGGTCTTGCTTATCTCTGTGAGAAGTATCTTACCTTACTGTTCCTTTGCAGTGGCTTGAGTTCCCAGGCCAACAGTGATCTAGGGCCTGACAGTGAAAGAGGAAAAGAGTATTTTTCTTATCGAAAATACTCTAAGGCCCCTAGTGGTTTTCCATTCAAAAAATTCAGAAATTACAATGATCTGTGGATTTTATTTGTTATTATTATTAATAACAATAACAATAATAATAGGGTGCAAAATTTCAAAACAATCATCGTGAAACTTACACTAGAGTACTGTTTCTTATTTGAAAGCAGCTATGTCTTCTCATTTCTCAGGCTTTCCTGTAAGCCCTTCCATTATGTAATATAGTCATTCTTTATTCTGCCCTCTGGATTATGTATTATTATTTTTCTGTCCTTCCTCATTACTTTTTTTCTCTTTTCTGCTTGTAGGTGTGATAGCAGTTGTCATATTCATCCTACTTTGCATCATGGCCATAGCCATACGCATTTATAAAAAAAAAGGCATATACTCAAAAAATGAAGCAAAAGGATCTGAAAATGAAGACAGTGCTGAATCTGCATTGAAAAGTGAGCTCAGCATGCAAAACACAGCCAATGAAAATCAAAAGGAATACTTCTTCTGATTGCTGTTAATGATTTGATCCAATAAAATAATGTGACAGTCTGACTTTCTTGCTAGGCCAGGGGGCTCTCACTGGACAGAAGAAGTTCTTGCACACTATTCTAAATGCAATGGATTTGAGACTTACTACTTGATATGTTCAGTCTCAATGATTGCTGTAGCAGGCCTCTTTAAATTACATGCATTCCTTAGCTATTATACCGTAAATGCATTTTATGTAACAGTGAATTAGATATTGTAGCCAATTTCATTGTTGGTAGTTTCCGACTGTTCTAATGTGACCTTCTACAAATGAAGTTTAATGTACACACTGAATATGATTTTTTGAATGGGAAAATTGGTATGAATTTATTAATATAATTTTCTTTAAAATTTGATTGATGATTTTTGTTCAAGGTGAAAGTTAGATTCTAATACTTTGTGTTACTAAAAAAATTCTGCTGTGCTGCATTATGGTGATCCGTCTTACTTCCTCAAACTGAAAATGCCTTTTGAGCTGCTGTTGGCTAGTGTCAGCATCTGCTTGTGAGCCATGGCATTTGATGTCCAGAACAAACTGTATTTATTTCCCCTGGGATGTGACTGATGCCTTCATTATCCCTTCCTTTTGACAGGCTTAGCAAAACTGAAGAGTGTATAGTGGGTTGAAATATTTTAAAATCTCTTTTGCAATAGATTTTCACTTACAGTCAGGTGATGGCACCAGAAGACTCACACAAATTCTGGGCATTTTGAATGAAATAGGGGGAAAACAAAGACAAGACCTTTGCTTGGAAAGATCAAGTAAAAGACCAAAAGTAGTTAATTTATCAAGAATGGAAACACCAAAAGATGATCAAGGTTACTGTCCCTGGAAATTAGTGATCATGCTTCTGTTAAGAAGTTATGCTCAGTGCACTATGGATGTATTTTCTGGAACTGTTGTATCTATGATTTGCTCCAGACCTCAAGACTAATTTTGTCTAAGTTATAGAAATTATACAGTGTCCGCTACATGAACACTTTCATTTGCACTCTTAATAGTACCTATTATACATCTGGGAGATAAGGTCTGGTTAAACCACTTAAAATTAAATAGGTGCTTGCTATGCTGACAGAGTAAGTGAAAGCTATCTATGTTATGCAAACAAATTGTTAGATATGAAGGCTGTTTAAGTTGTCTACAAAAAAGATTGTAAAGTCATTTTAGACACCACAGGGTATCTGAAATACCCATGTGGCCTGATGTGAATGTCATAGATTCTGCAGAAGGTGTGTGTCTTTTGGAAGAGACATACAGGAACTGGGCATCATAAATGGCGTTAGATGACAATACTTAGGTAACTGACCCACACAAAGCATTTTTTTGCTTTCCCCACTCAGATGACTGAGTGTCTAGGGCTTGGATCTGAGAAAACAACAGGATTTCTGTGACCTTGTAGACTTGAGTTTGAAATTTAAGTATCTTCCAGAACTGATTTATATCTACTCTCATTGAAAGTAATGAGAACTCTCATTGTTGTTATATTCGAAAAATCAAAGCTAGGCCCTAGATTGTGAAGTTTAGAAAATGTTTATCATAGGTGCCAAACAACATTATAAAGACATGGAAAATTGGCATGATATGCCAAAACCTTTAGTAAGTAAATTTCTTTACATGAATGGTAATTCTGAATATAAATGTCCAGCAGATATTTTCATTTAAAACTTATTTTCTTCCATCAGTCTTTATTTTCTATTCTATTTCAGAATTCTACCATTCCTTTCTACTTAAGTTTTAGGAAGACATTTCCTTTTTTTTGGTGCCTGGATGTTCTGCAATCATAAATTCTTCAGATTAACTTGTAGTGCTTTCTTGTTTTCATTTCTGCAATTCCGTTTGCATCCCTGATAGATTAATCAGGCTGAGGACCCAGGATCAAGAACTGGATCTATGTTGTGGATTTGATACAATTTCCTTCATGATAAGAGGTGATCTTTAGGAAGGCCAGAGTACTGGACTATTCCCAATAAGTGACAAAAATATTCTGTTTGTGGATGGGGAGTGGTGGAGGTGAAAGCCTCACATGAGTCATGACAAGAAGACTTTAAATTATTAAGTTTACTATTTTGAACCTTCTTGTCTACTTAATTTGAAGTGAAAATTATTACTCCTTTTTGAGGCTGTGACCTAAGTTGCATTAAATTCAAGAGGAGCTCTTCCATGGACTTCTCTGCAACCAAAGCCTCTGCATTTCAAGTTTTCCCTTTCTGCTGTAGACATGTATGTATCCACCCCTTAGTGCCACTTAATATCAACAGAGTCATCTGCAGGGATGTGTCCCAGTCAACTCAATTTTTTATCATTGTGGGATGTAGTAACAATGTGAGACAAAACCTACAAGACAATGACAATTATAGTACACCAAAGCAGGTATTTTGATTGAATGATAAAAGACAGATTGTCTTTTATCTTAACTCTCATGTAAGAGTTGCTTATATAAACCTAATAATGCCTAAAGTTTACCCACAGCATAACAAGTTGGAAGAATATAAACCTAACTTTTCAGTCACTTGTCCTTAGTTTAATTGCCTTGTAAAGTTTTATTGTGTGTCTTCATGGAGAGAAAGTTTTCTTTCCTCACTTTGTTTTGTTCCAAATTAATATTTTCTTTCCCTGTTCCTCAGTATTTTTAAATGGAACAGGATGGGAAAATCTTAGTAAAATCCCTATTTCACAGACTAGCTACAAAGGTGGAGGAGGATAAAAATGCCTGTATGAGTGGCACATTATTTCATTCAAAGACTTATTTTAAGGCATTTTATTTTGTGAGGGAAAAGATATATGGATTTTGTTGAATGAACATCTGTAGATTTGTAGAATAAATCAATTACATTTCCCTGAAGATGCAAATGCCCATTTTCATCTGTAGGAACAGTGATCATATGTTTGTCACCTTAATCTAAAATATACATGTTTGAAATCAATGAAGCAGCATTTTTCATTACTTGCTGCATTTCTATGGGGATAAAAAAATAGTGGCACCGAAGTGCGCTAAAACATCATGCAACATTGTGCTGTCCCTTTTCTGATTCTCTATTCCATTGTGTGACTTTTCACCTCACTGTTAATAAAGACTTTTTAAAATAAAGTGAGGAAAATATTTTTTAAAAGAATTTGTATTAAAAAGTTTAAAACGGTTAACAATATACTGATTTTTTTCCAACAGTAAATATATGTAGAAGTGCACATAATATATTGGTGAGTGTGGTTATTTATAGATATTTTAGAGTACGTACTAATGCAACAAATTTGCTATGCATTGACACATTTTCCATGGCAAATACACTTTTTCTTAAATACATTAGAAAATAAATAGCGACATGTATGCTGGTACATTTTTAAAGCTTTGTGTGGGCTCTAGCTACAAAGGGTACATAATTATTTATGTACTCAACATTTGGCATATAAATATGATTTAGTTAGGTTTTGGGAAAACATTTTCCACTGCATCTAGTGTTGTGTAAATGAAAAATATGTTATAAACCAAGTGCACAACTTAACATGAAATGTAGTCACAGACAAAATAAATTTACAATATTGTTATTCTTGGCAGCATCATACAAGGAAAAAGGCATATAAAAGATAAAATTCCTTTAAGGAATCCTCTGCATAAATCAGAACACGCAACTATTGCAAGTTAACAGGGGATTGATAAGAAAATATCCTTTTGAAATAAAATTAATTACCTTTAGAAGTAATTGTAGTTGTTTACACTCAAGACAGAGATATAGCTGTGTAAACCATGTGATGCTGCAGGAAAATAATTTTCTTAGTAACAGGAAAAATATTTCCAAAGTCAAAAAACCTAACTCTGAAAAAGCTTGTGGCCTAGTCTCTGAGAGCAATGCACATTCTCTGGAGTAAATACGCGGAAAGGTGACCTTTTTTTTTTTTTTTGCTAATCAATCATTCAATTCTGCAGTGAAAAGAAAGTTAATTGTTTAGTGTTCCTGATCATTCAATGAAACTGCATTATCAAGAAGGAAGAAAAGTACAGAAACTAGAGATGACTGAAAATATACATGTTAGAGGGTATGAAAATAGTTTCAGTGTTGGGGTGTTTTTTAAGTGCACACAACAACATGCTAAAAAGAATACAGAACAGAAAGGATGTGCCCTTTAAACTTCCTTTTTTCAGAACCTTCTCCTGGGTGCTTTTGGTGGTGATAGTAAGGAAAGAAGGGTTTAATGAGTTTGAGTACAGAAATTCTGAAGCTGCTAATTTGAGAAACAGAAATAAAACCACAAAGGTATTCATAGACTGTGCTTTGCTAAGAATTTATACTCATCTTTATTCTTCAAGGACTCTCTGAAAAGTAATTTTTTACGAAAAACTGGCACTGTTCTTTGGATACAATCCCCAAACAGCTTAATCTTTGCTCTTCCCATTTCTAAGAAAAGAATCAACCATCACAATATCATTGCAGAGAGATGGATATGCTTATGTCAAATACTGACATAAAATTTCACTTAATTTCATATGAATTTCTGATGTATGATAAAATGTTGATGTTCTTAGCATTTTGTATAAATAACATTGACTAAATCAATCCTAAACTTATTGAATAGAATGGTAAATCCACAGTAAAAATCAACTTCAGCCTATGAGGAAATGTGTGTGTGCACACGTGCATGCAGATAATCCATGAAGTCAGTGCTAAGATTCTTTAAATTTTATCATTTACTTTGTATTATGTCAAATACTGAAAAAACGTCCAGAGCTCAGAGCCATCCTATCCATACTCACTACTTTTGGAAATATTCAAAACATTTCAACAAATAGTTGAGATTTTCAGGGTTTTTTCAAGGGGTGAAAATTATGATCCTGAAGTCTCCTCCAGTACTGTGAGAGGTAGACAGCCAGACTGCTGATAGAAAAGGTTGCGGCATCCCTCACACACAGACAGGGCCTTTTATTTTTCCTTTTTAAAAATAGTTTTCTAGTTACATCTAGGACTTGTGAAATCATTTGACTGATATCAAAATAAATTTCATACATACATACATAAATCACTAAATTGCACACCATATTTAAACTACTGTGTAATATATGTCCTAAAAGAGTTAAATTCATTAGTAATCTTTTATCCAGCTAGCATGTCCTTTACCAATTCAATTGAAGTGTACTTCTTCCTGTCATTCACCTGATTTTAGGTAGAACCAGGGCTCATACCTTTGGATTAGGTGAGACAGCGGGCATCAAAAAAAGATTCCTAAATCTGCAGAAGAGAAACATATACTCAAAATCCTTCTGAAGTGCAAAAAACTGAAGATAAATTGTCAATCAGTTGGACCAGGTTTCATCACTGTGAATTTGTCATCAGGAATCTAGTGATAACAGCATTAAAAGTATTCAAATGATGCTGATAGATAGATAGATAGATAGATAGATAGATAGATAGATAGATAGATAGATAGGGCCTGGTAATCTTTTTTATGTTACACTTTTTAGCACAGCACAGTATTTTTGTCTTTAGCATACTGATATATACAAGAACTTAATTCAATTACAATGTAAAATTTTTGGAGTCTGTGAACTGATGGTTTATTTTTCTCAAAAGCATCAGTGCCTTGCAAGCAATTTATAAGGCTAACTTGCTTTATTAATATTTGTGATGCCCCTAGAAGATGAAAGTTTTATGTAAAGAGCATGACAATAGAAATGAGATACTTTTTTTTAATTTACCAAAAAATGATTTGGTAGCTAATATTATCTGCATTTAATACATTTATTTCAGGACATGGTACTACTTCCTTCAGTCAGAAATAATAGCATTTTCCTGTTCTTTTATCCATAGAGTAACTCATGAATAAAGAGTAGAAAAACAGACCTCGGGCTACTTGGTGCAATATAGATTTGATTGCATGTCTTCTTACATCAGAAAATTAGAGCCCAGAATATTTTCATCTAAATAGATCGGAGATAGTTGAAATAAACATGACAGATGTCATACAGATAAACACAAAACAGGAATTACAACAATACATCTACATTCTTATAAAATGTTTCCTGCTATTTGACGATTCAAAGGGATTATCATGTGTTTTAATGTTCTTAGTAATTTCATCAGCTTCATTAATCTCATTTTCTGCTATTTTTTAGTTACTATAGAGTCACTCTTCTACCCATGGCTAAACATGCTATATTTTATTTTCTAGATGACAGGATAAAAATGTACTGTTTTCTAATACCTTTAAATATATTGTGCATAGAAACACTCCTTATCAGGATAAAATAATATTGTGTTATTCTATATGAAGAGGCAAATCTAAAAGTAAATATACACTGACGTGGTCTTTGGTTCTTTTGTGACTTTGGCTTCTTTTTTTGTTGGTTACCTGTCCCATCCAAACACCCTCACAGTAAACAGAAAAGGTTGAGCCACTTTTAGCTAAATCCTATTTGTAAATAAATTATTTTAAAAGGCTCCTATAGGATGTTGATATCTGGTAAGAAAACATAATATTTCAGAAGTTGTAGCCCCAAGATATATCCTCTCTATTTTTTAATTAAAAGTATTATTAAACATTTTTTATGTGGTGTAGTTTTTTTTTTTTTTTTCTCCACTGCACTCAATGACACTGGAAATAGAAGTTTAAATCTCACAAATGGTAACCATTCAGGCATGGTCCCCTCACTATGGCAATTCAAAAACTTTATCTATGAAATGCTTTGATATTTGCAGGTAGGAACAGGAAATACTTCTCCAGTTACAAAAGCATAAAGGATTTTATTCATGCACAGCAAAGACACCCCATGAAATTAAAATTCAACTGGATTGTTTAGTGTCATGATCTGTAAATCAACAACTCACTTAAGTTATTGGTGTTGTGTTGCTATGAATTTTTTTGCTTTGATGTTCAAAATATATGCCTCTGATTGAAAGTATTTTTCCCATCATTCTTGTCATAAGCATAAAAATTCTTTGTTTCAGTTTTTTACACATAAATCCTACTGGAAATTAGCAGTTAAATATGGGATAGAATTTTTTAAATGTTTCATAGATTCCTTAACCTGAGGCATTTATACCGTTCATTTATTTTTGGAGAGTGTAAGGTGAGAGATTTATGATTTATTCCCAGAAGTCATAATAGGAATAAAAGGACAAAATTCAGAGTAAAGGAGAAAAATATAGAACAAGAATTTTTTGATAAAACTTTTTATAAAGTTCTGAAAGTTTGCTTTTATTATATTCTTGTACAGATATTTTTGAATTCATATGAAGCACTTATTTGGGATCATGTCATCAAGCATATCAACTTTAAATTATTTCTTTTGTAAAAACAAACTAACACATTTTAGTTTCAAGCTGGTGTTTAGATGTCTGTTTGCCTCAGTAAATTACTTCAATATGTAAATTAAGCACAGCATGAAACGCTTATTATGTACATTCTCTCTATGCCTGGTACATTCTCCATGAAAAATAATAATAATTAACAGCCCCCTGAAACAGGAAGGTCTTTGAGTGTCTAGAGTTCCCTTCACAGTATTATTTTATGATTACAAGCGAACTTATGTAGTTAGAAACTAATTAGGAAAGCATTAGTAAATGCTTGTTATTCAGTATTCTAGAATTGTTAACTGCTACATTTGAGAAAAGAAATGCATTTTAAATGAGTCAAATAATCCATATTATGGCAGTAAGGCTGCCCTTATACAGTACCTGCCTGCCCACTCTGACACTAGTCATTGAGAGTCATTTCACCACTACCAAATTCACCTCAGGGTGCTATGGTATACTGTAGTATACTTAAAACCAAAACATACTTGCAGCAAATATGTCTTACTGTTTCACACTGGCCCTTTTTAATTAATCTAGGAATTTCTTTATGTTTTGCTTATAAAAATATATCTAGTGGAGAATGTATGGTTGTAATTACATAAAAGGCAGCTGCAATGGAGATTGCTTTTCCATAAGGTGTCTTTTGTACCATGAGTTAGCTCACAATAGATATCCGCACTGCCAGCTCATGTCTGAGCTGGTTTGTTTGTCTGGTTTGTTTGTCTGGTTTGTTTCTATCTCGCTGAATTGTGTCTCTCCAAATTGTTTCAATACTCCTGAGATAAATTCATGGGAAAAGCTCCTGTCACCCATCTTTGGTGCCGAGTTCTCCCAAGAGCAATGTGATCTGTTCTAGCTGACCAGACATCATCAGCCATGTAGTTCTTTGCAGTTCTAGAGCCAGCTTGAATCTGGGAGGAAGCATGCATGATTGTATTTCTACAAGACACTATGCTGCAGGTTCATCTGCAGCAGACACACAGGGATATACCTCACCTGGAACTTGTCTTATTCCACACTCAATAGAAAGAATAAGAGGATCAAAGATGGCAAATTTTGCTCAGGCCTGAGAAAGGAGACACACAACCTGACAGGCTGTCAGCAGGGAAATGGCTGACAGTGACCTGATCTGTCCAGGGAGTGGAAGAGGATGATGCAAAGGAGGAAAAGGAGCTGATGCTTTCTCCTCTTGTTAGCAGAAAAAAACCTCAAAGCAATATGACCTTTGGTACTTTCTTGAAGGCATTTCTAGAAACAATAAATAAAAATTAGGACCCCCATAGCTCAGCTGAGTACAGTTCTTTCCCTGTGTAATTGGCAATGTCAGAGCAATGATGCAATGCAGCCTCTCCAGGGTATGTGAGGCATTAAAAACAGTGCATTTGGAAGGAATTTATATTTTAAAAATTTCTTAAATAACACCATCCTCAAATTTACAGCATAGCATAATATTATCTAAGAAATACATGCATAATGGTTTCTATTTATTGGGTTACATAACAAACTTATACTGTGCGTCAATAAACCTATACCATGCTAGCTACTTGCCTCCTGCTGGAAACAGAGACATCTCATTCAACACTCTTTTCTCTTGCTCCAGAAGACAAATGTCAGGCAGTATCTGGCAGAGACAGTAATATCAGGCAAAGTAAGACCATGTAGCAGAAGTCAGTCTTCCTCCCTCAGTCAGGATAAGTAAGATCTTCACAAATACAGTAATTTCACGACTATAAGGCGCACCCTTTTGACTAAAATTTTCCCTCAAACCCGGAAGTGCGCCTCATAGTCCGGTGCGCCTTATCTGAGGGACAAATCGGCGAAAGTTGACAACCAGGAAGTGCGAGCCACGAGGGGGAGTGGCCCCGCAGCAGGGCTGGGCTGCGAGGGGGAGTGGCAGCGGGGCTGTGCAGGGCTGGGAGGAGGAGTGGCCCCGCAGCAACGTCGGGATGCGAGGGGAGAGGGACTCCGTGGGGTGGGGAAAGCCGGCATCGGGGCAGCCCTGGCGCAGGGTGGGGTAGAAAGCCACTGAAATCGGGGTGGCCCAGGGGCGGGGGGAGTAGAAAGCCTCCGAAATCGGGGCAGCCCCAGCGCGGGGAAGGGGAGAGCCTCCAAAATCGGGGCAGCCCCGGCGCAGGGGGGGATAGAAAGCCGTCGAAATCGGGGCGGTCCCAGCACGGGGAAGGGGAGAGCCGCTGAAATCAGGGCAGCCACCGCGTGGGGAGGGGGAGAGACGCTGAAATCGGGGCAGCGGCGGCACGGGGCCTGCCAGCATCGGGTCACCCGGAGTGCCAGGGGACTCCTGGAGAAACAGGGCCCCGGGGACGCTCCACGGAGTGGCAGCAGGCATGCCCGGGCCCTGGGGATGCTCCATGGAGCGGTGGCAGCCATGCCCCGTGTCCGGGGACGCTCCACCGAGCGGCAGCGGGCATGCCTGGGCCCCAGTGACGCTCCACCGAGCGGCGACGGCCATGCCCCATCCCCGGGGATGCTCCACGGAGTGGCAGCAGGCATGCCCCATCCCTGGGGACGCACCACGGAGCGGCGGCGGCCATGCCCTGACCCCGTCGGGTACAGGCCGGGCTGGGGGCCAATGGCTGCAGGGTTGAGGCAGGGCCTCGGCCAGCAAACGTGCAGGGGGAGCTGGGGGTGGAGCCTCACTGCAAAAACAAAAGTGCGCCTTATAGTCCGGTGCGCTTTATCTGATCTACATGTTGCGAATTTTGCTGGCTGTCAGCGGGTGCGCCTTATAGTCCGGTGCGCCTTATGGTCGTGAAATTACTGTACTTGGATTGATTCAGGGGGCAGCTACCTGTTCAGTGCCCTGACCAAAATTACTAAACCTTCAGCTGACAGAATCATAAAATGGAAAGGAGCTCTAGGGGTCATCTGATTAAATTTCCCTACTCAGGCAGGGCCACCCATAAGAAGTTGCCTGGAACCATGACAAAATTGCTTTTAAAAGTAGTTAAGGGAGGAGACTTCACAATCTCTTTCTGTCTGTTTGTGACAAGTCACCCTCACGGTAAAAAAGTGCTTCCTGATGTTCAGGAAGAGTGTCCAGTATGTCTGTTCATGCCCTCTGTCACTGTCCTGTCACTGGGCAGCAATGGAAGGAGCCTTCTTAACACCTGCCTTTCAGTCATTTATGTACATGGGTGAATTCCACTCTGAGTATTATCTTCACCAGGCTGAACAGTCCTGTTTCTCTTAGTCTTTGTTCATGGCAGAGACCACCAATGCCTTAATAACCTTTGTGGCCCTTTCCTAGTCTCTCTAGGAGAGGGGGAAGGATCAGGTCTCTCAACCTGCTGTCAGTGCTTTTTTTATTGCAACCAGGACACTACTGGGCTTCCCTGCAGCTAGGACACACTGCTGGTTTATGTTCAGCCTTTTTCCACCAGGACTCCCAGGTAATTTTCTCAAAAGCTGCTCTCCAGATGGATGACCTCAGCATATACTGTGGCATGGGCCTATTTCTCTCCACAGAGTTTTGATCTATAAACTGATCACATTGATTAGATGTGCTGAAAACCACAGCATTGACATTATAAACATCATTAATCAGCCTAATTTCTTCATTAGTACATCTTTACTTTTACTCAAAATGACAACATTTAATTTATTGTAATCAAAGCCTATATAAATATCTAACTAGGCTATGTAAAAAGATAGTGTTTCAGCATGCTATAAAAAGAGATACAGCAATCATTATGTTTTTGCAGTTGTCTCTATGCTGTGCATGAGTGTGTGTGTGAAGATCAATGGTAGAGTGAACAATAATGTTCTGGGGTTTTTTTGACTGTGATCACATATCTTACTTTTTACTTTCTTTAGAGCAGGAACTTCATGGTGCCAGAAGTGATGTAGCTCCATGAGGTGTAGGAAAGAGCATTAGTCAAATGGCCACCAGCTCTTTTTTTTGTTCTAGGTGCCAGATTCTCCTTAAATGGTAGCTAACAAAATAGAATTATGGCAATGACAAATCAAAACATATCCCATAGCACTGGGGTTTTTTCAGTATAAATTGTACATATGTTAATCTTGCCACAAGCTCTTGATTGAATTAGTTTGTGAATACATTTCATATATCAAATTTTATTATATTACTTCAACATATTGTAAAATTATATGTTCTACAATAAAAGAAAAAGTGAATTAAAAACTAAGAGGAAGCCCTGTTAAAAATTATCAGAGTAATATGTGTTTTATTATACACTCAGTAACATAAAGTCAAGCAACAAAAACCTTAAACAAGTTGGAGCAGTAAAAAGTTTCAAGATTCTTTCTTTTTTTTTTTTTTTTAGTAAACTTTCAGTCACAACATTTCTTTTAAAAAACTTCCATAGGAGAAATACAAACTGTCTGGTACAGTGCAAATAGCTTGCAGTTGATATATATGCAGAGCTTAGGAGATTAGTGTATCTGGTGGCTTAACAATTTTAACAGTGTCTGTCCCTAGACTGCATATTCCTTATTTAATACACCGTTCTTCCTGGATTTTTATTATTTGTGTTTGTATTTTGTTGTTGTTGTTTTATTGCCTATAATCTGGCTGAAAATTCAAAGTGTCATGTTATTATTTTTATCTTAGAGGTGTCAAGAGATTTTAACTTAAGCAATGATCCTGTTGCAGTAATGGAAAAAATACATACATATGCAGACGTTCAGTATTAAATGGAAAGAGTCTCAAATAGTCTATCTACTCAATGACAGAAACAGACACAGTAAATGAATTGACCAAAACACAGCAAAACTAACAGGGCTAGAAGTTGATCCCATTACTCTATTTCTTCTCTTCAGCCTCCAATTTAATTTGCCTCCACACAAAACAATTCTACTTAATTTGTCTCATATATGAATCATGTCCTGTAATTCAATAAATAGAAGGTGTAATTAGATTGCATCTCCTCCAATATATTTGCAAATATAAAGCAAAAATAAAAGTAAAAAACCTATGCCTTTATTTTATAGCTGGTTCTAATTAAAATTCTACTAATGCTTTTTGAATGATCAAATTATAAGACTGTCCTTAGTCACAATTATTTAAACAGCAGGAAATAGTTTTAAAAATATTTTTTGTGCTGTCTATGTGTATTTGCTTATGTTTCTCATTTTCTCAGAATGCTGCGAGTGACTTGTCAGTGAATTAGATTCTTTGACAACAATGTATACTCAAGAAACATTGAACGGGTTTTATGAAAACTGAGGGTTATAATGAGAGCCCTTCATATAGAATAATTACATTCATGGCCTATTCTCTTCAGGTTGTGCAAATCAATATTTAGGAGAATGAGGTCTTACTCATATATTTCTCTTTAATTCTATATTTGTTTCCCTAAAACGCACTATGGGGTATACAGTTTTTATGTCTTCTGTATGAGTGAAAGATAAAACTATCAAGAAACCATCAATGACAAAACTGTTGTTGCTAGTGCACTGATACCAGTTGTTCTTGACTTTTTAATGCAGAGGACAGATGCTGTTTCGTTTCATCCTGTGCTTTTTTTTTTTTTTTTTAGATATATATTTCTTAAAGTGATTATTTAAAAGAAAAGTACTGTAACAATCATTCCTGAGTTCACTGTGCACTTGCATATTACATAAAAGGGTATCTGTTAAATAAACCATTCTGGATAATTTATTCAATGGGCAAGAAATTTACATTTTTCAAATACTGCACTGTTAGGTTAGTTCTCCTACATTCTATAATAATGGTTTTCTTTTCCTAATGTAGCTGACAGGCATTTATTGCCCTGTGGAGCTGACCTTGCCTGTGGGCATGTTCGGAGACCTGCTGTCAATACTCTTTGGAAGTGCTCCCAGATGAAAGCACTGGTGAAGGCAAACTGAAGTCTTATTCAGAGTCATCCCAAGCAAAGTCAGACAGGGAAGACCATTCAGAATGCCACTGCTCAAGCCCTCAGCACATTGCCTTTTTATTTGAAAAGTTTTTCTGGCCATCTGCACAATCAGGGCAAGAGAAGGAAGGTTAAAACAGCACAGATGGATTCTTCCTTTACAAAGTGGTGAATATATAACCAAGAGCTATGAAAATACAGGAGGTCTTTATATTAGTGCAAGGCTTATGGAAGGTGAACATGTTAAATTGACAATTATTCCTAGTTAAGATCTAATGCATTTTTATTGTCTTGTGAATTTGTCTTGCCTTTTTAGATTTTATTGCTTTAAATTATTTGAATTTGGTTTTTTGTCTGGATACTTATCTTAGAGTGATTTCAGAATTCTTTGCTCGAAATTTTTAAGCCCTAAGATAAACTGAGGGCTTAGCAAAATACATAGGGCATCTCTACACTTTGAGTTCTTGAATTTACAAAAATACCTCCTTAGCTTTGGAAAAGAATTCCACATAAACATTAGATTAGTAACTTTTCCACTGAAGAAAATGTAAGGCAGTCACTACAATATAAAATATTTTCCTCCATATCACTTTTCAATGATTGTGGAAGCACAATATAAAGGGGGTTTTTAGTAGGTAAACAGGTAAGTATTCTATTAACACAGATTTCAGTCAATGTTAGAAGGCATCCTTTTAAGACTATAGTTAAAAAAATTAAGTTCAACTTTTGGATCAGGTATGGATGACTACAATAGCTCATGAGACTGTAATTTTTTCCTCTCTTTAAAGCTTTCTGCCTATTTATTATTGCTTCAAATGGACTGTGAGGTTTTCTATTTCCCAGAAACAGAATTGTTTGAAAGGAAATAGAGAGCCTGAAGTGAGGAAAATTAGAAATAAAAGTAAAAATACTTTTTAGGTAATTGTATTTGTTTCTTTGAACAGAGATGAAAAACTTTTCTTCACTCCTCTCTTATCAGTTCATTATATTCACTAAAATGTTATTCAATTCTAAACCAACAAAGTAATGACAGTCAAATTGATGACATTCAGAGGGCTAAGGTATAATAAGAAAGATAGCAATGAAAAAAGTCTGGAAACCTCTTTTTTTCATAATCATGTGTGAAATATGTATGCATTTTATAATCTGAAGTGAAACCACTTGACAGTAAGCAAGAGCAAATAGGATTGAGTTAAATGTGTCTTCAGCTTCAGGAAAAGAGAAGGCACATTTTCACGGTATAAAGTTTTCCTTAGATCACCTACAAATAGTATATGTGTGTATTCAAGCTTTTAAATTTCATAAACGAGACATCAATAGCTCAAAAAATGAATTTCTTTGCTAAATTAATCACATAAGAAATTAAAATGACAGACAACCTATTAGCCTAAAGAAGTACATACAAAAAGAGTTTTAGACTAAGATTTTTGCAACATGGGAATCTTCTTTGTGGATTAAAATGAAATTGTCAGGGTTTATGATCCACCAGCTAAAAAAACCATTTTGGAATCAAATTACTGAAGCAGATGTAGTGTCACTTTTTGCAGCTCTAGCACTGAGTAGGAGGATGAAGCCTTGAGAACCTCTTTTCCAGGATATGAGGCCTTTCTCAATGCCTCTAGTTCAGAAAAAAAAAAAAGAAAAAAAAAAAAGAAAAAAAAAAAAGAATGGACTCCTTTGGTGGCAGGTAAGTGGTACACAGGGTAGAAAACAGGGAGAGGTGGTCATGTGGCTGCTGCCATTTATTAGGGCCACTGAAGAAGTGCATCAATCTTCCCTACATTTAATGCACATTTAATGCGGCATTAAAAAAACGAAACATTGTTTGGTGGGCATTCAGGCACATGCGCAAGATAATCTGTGCTGCACCAGTAAATGTGAAAACAAATTTCATAGCTTCTGAATCACTGTTGACACAGTCAAAGAATTTATTTTGAGGATTTTTAAGGAAAAGTTGGCATAAGAGACTGTACAAACCAGTACTAACATTAGAGACAGGGTGGAATAAAAATTTAACAGTCTCCTAGGTCAATCTAAAGAAGTTTAAGACTTCACAACTTCAAGAAAAACTTGAAAATTATAAAAGCATGAAGTTGTCTGCCTTTAGGATTTAATTGTCTAAGTTTCTTCATGACCTCAGCAACACAGAGATCTAGAAATCTTATATATATTATAAATACATATGTTATGTAAAACATTTCAAGTAATCTTATTTCTTTCCCCCACTCTTTTTATTTTGCTTCACTTTCACTATATCAAAGGCAAAATACTTTCAGTTTCATCACTTAAAAATATTTTGTTATTACAGCAGGCATGTTGATTTGCAATTTTCTGTAACATTAAAAGGAACTATCCTTGCCTCACACTCACCCCACAAAAAAGGGCATTTTTTTGAAAAATTTCTTCCCTGCAGCAGTCACTGCAAGTTCTAATGGAATTTCGAGTTTCTTAATACCATTAGGATTCTTATCTGTTTTATATAGAGAATGAAACTGTAGAAAACAGCTTGTGACGTTAAGTTGGTAAAAGCCTACATGTGAAAACAGAAAGTGACTGTTTGGTGAAGCAGTATCAACAAACTGGAATTCCTTGTAGCACATAAACATAAAGAATTTATGATAGTGAAATGGTTCTAATATTTAATTTTTATTTAGAATTAATTTATTTCACCAAGAGCTAGAAAACTATGGCAGTATAGCTTGTAGATCTTCTGTTGTTAGCAGTGCAGCATGTGTTGCAAGTATTCTCATAAATAATGGCACCAAAAATGTGTTTTTCTCAGTACTGTTTCCCAGATTTCAAATATATAGGAGCAAAAGCCAAAGTAGCATGTCATGGTGCAAGACAAGAGGGACATGATAAAGGTAGGAGTTCAGCTTACTGTTTCACTTGCTTGCAGTCAGAACCCTTTCCCTGTTATCAGAAGTGTTGTTCGCTGCCCCAGAGCAGACCTTAAAAGTAAAAACAGAGGTCACTGGGCTGCCTGCAGGGTGGAAAAAATAATCTAAAAATAAAGCTAACCTTTCATACACTGCTACTTCCTAGTGTAGGCATTTTAATTTTACATGCAGGATGGATGTCTCTAAAAATTTTCACTTCTACTAATTTTCTCTTGCTCTACTTGTAAAATCTGTGGGGTGCTTTGAAAGCTCCTCCTTCATTATGTTGAAAGATAATGTTTAATGATAAAGTAGAACTTGCCAACTTCATTGCTCTGAGATAAGCTCTGAGATTTTTTTTGTAGCCAAGTAAGAATGTGATGCTACAGATAAACAATCCAGTACACAGACTAAGTCTACTGGGGTCCAGAACAAAACGTGTAACAGAGAACAGGTAAAAAATACACCTGAGAAGATATATTTGCAAGTAAATAATGTGTCCTTGTCTCTAACCTTTGTACGTTTGCTATAGAGAAAATACATTAATAAAGAATACTGGAATGGATAAGCTATATGTTAATTCTGAGTCAAAGTTCATGTTAGAAGCACATAGTGGCGAATATGTAAGTATTTCAGTCAAAATTAATCAGATTTAGGATTAGTTTGTTTCGTTTCATGGTGTATAGTTTACAAACCTTCCAGTCAGTAGTAAAAAATATACCTTGCTGAGCTACCATAGGTCAGAAGGAAAAATAGATTATCATGCTTGATTCGTTACAAAGAGATACTAATATTGAAAATCTCTTTCTCAGCAAAACTGAATGATAAATAAATGGCTCTTGCAAGCATCAATAAAGCTATTCCTTGGCTCTAAACTCCAGATATTTTTCTTGGCTCACCCTAGTCTTTGGTACAAAACCAAAAAGAACGATATCCAGAATTCATTTTAAACAAGGACTCAGAGTCACCCTATACAATACATTTAAAAGTCCTAGTTTGCAGCTGAGAATCAGGAAGTACATAGTATATAGTACATTCATTTGTCTATAGAGACTACATTTTGCTACTTCTTTCTTATTTAAAGAGGAGATACTATAAAATCTTAAATGAGAGCTGGAAGTCAAAGGCCAAACAACTTTATTCCTGTTAGAGAGCATGTAGTAACCTAAATGGAAACTGGAAAGAAAGTATTTTTGTTCATGATTTTCTGCCCCTTTGCAGAACTATTCCTACACTGCAGTCTGGGAGCAAAGCAATAGACAGAAAAATAGAGAATAAAATATGAGTCTAAGGGGTCAAATAAAACTTAAAAGGAATAAGAATGTAGCTTGGCACTCAATCCAACCCAATTGCAAATGTTTCTTGTTCCATTCCCAGAGATGAGATATTTTCTTGGTCAAACAGAGAAGGCTGTATTAGTGGCCAAAGTTAATTTATTCAATTTTTTTGCAAATAAATTTAGACACATAGTTTAAATCAGCTCTGAGCAACAGAAAGTAATCTCAGCTAGGTGGTGTTATCAGCATTACTGGAGGCTGCCATTCCTTCTTCCTTTATCTTCCCTGGACACTCAGAAAGTGTCTTTAAGTGTGCAACACAATGCTATATATTTACAGCAAAATATGGTAGCATCTACTATATATTACATACATAATAGTCTACTGTGTTTATATATAGTGCATATATACATATATATATATATATATATATATGCACTATATATATGCACTACATAGTAATGTTATAATGTTATATAGTACATCGTGAATATAATATATGGAGGTATTGTAATAGACAATGTTGCAATATTTTCCTTAAAGCACCAATAAATTATTTCTATAGCCATTATCACAAGAAGAATTGATATTTCATACTAAAGGAAAATATGCAGAATCAAATGGATTTTTGCAGCCCTGTGTGTAAATGACCTCCAAACTTTAAAGCCTTGTCTCCTGGGGTCGACTAGACTATTTGCCTAAATCATAGTCTTATTATTCAAGCTGGAGGAAAAAAGCTGGAGAAAAAAATTGAAAATGTGTTTGAATCTTTTTTTCTTTCCTTTGTGCAAGTGGCTGGCATATTTTTTCCATATATCCATATTTTCTTGTATTGAAAAATATTGCCAATGGTCTTAAATTTTTCCAAATATAGTCAAGTTGTTTAAAAGAATGCTAATCTGACATTTATTAATTCTTTATTGTAGATGAAAAAAGATTAGGCCCAGGCAGGATAAATGTTTGCAAAAGAGACTATGTTTAATTAACCTAATAAATTTCAAAAATCATTCACTTGTAATCTCTGTCTAGATCCAAATTTCACTCTCAATAAGTTGCAAATGCAACCTTTATATAAATATTCTTTGAATTTATAACACAAAATTTTATTAATTCAGGTATACAAGAAAAACTAATGTTCTTGACAAGTTCATACAGTTTATTGTAATTTATTTTTCTACTAGGTTAATTCCATATTTCATCATTCCTGCAGATCTAATGATTATCTGTTTGCTGTTGCTTTATACCTTTAACATCTAGCTCTAATAATCTACACTTAATAATCTGTACCACTGGCAGCTCTTTAAATAAGTAACTGATGCAATGTTGTGCAGTACAGCATATTCAAATTCTGAATTATTTCATTTTAAGAACTTCATATATAATGACAATTTCACCATTTGAAATGTCATGTCTGCACTTAAACCTTGAAAAAAAATAATAATCCTGTGATTTACTTGGTAATAAACATCTGGCTGTTCTTTATTGCTGCTTACCACACAAACAATAATGTAAAGACAAATCTGTTCAGGACATCTCTAGCCTTAGAAACAGATATCAATACATATATGATGAAAGCAAATAGTTTAATTTTTTTTTTCCAAAACTCAGTTCTGAGGTTCTAAGTTTTGAAAGCCATCCTTTCTTATGGTTCAAGGCTCTTTTAATGCAAATACAGAATCTCACCTATTCTGGATCTGAATAATACATAATGTGTCCCTAGAAAAATCAAATCACCAGAATCTTTAAAACTAAAGATAAAGGGGATTTATCTTCTTCATATACTCTCCTTTCAGTGACATTTCAGTAATTTATTTAACTGCTGATTTAACAGTCTGTTCAAAAGTAGAAGATCTGAACCTGAGGTAGCAGTAACCTGAAAAAGAAGACCCAGAAGGGAAAAGGATACAATGGTATTGGTAGCTCTGACCATAAAAACTGGCACCAGAACCAGGAAAGCAATCTGGTCAGGCAGTACTGAAATGTGGTTTTCTCTTACCTGCCTACTGTGTTCTTGTTACTGACAGTTCTCATAGTTTAAAGATGAGGGTCAATATTAGCGAAGAACCAAAGATGTACCATGACCATGCACTTTTTATGTGACCTACATCTGCCAAACCTAGTGACTTTATTCCAGATTTGGTTTTGATGTTGTCAGAATTAAAGACTTTCATGAGTCACTAATTAGAATTCCAAAATTACCCCTCCTCTAATTTCCTTGACTTCTCCAAGCACACTTTCCACAATTTGACATATGCCAAATCTCCTCTCTAAAGTATTAAAACAGAAGAAGACAGTCTCCAAAAGGAGAAAAAAGAAAGCACCCTGAAGACTATGATATGAAAAACTGTAAGTCAGTTTCCTATAAAAATACACTATGTATCTGAAAATAAAAATAAAATTATAAACATCAAAGTAAACATAATATACAGTCTGTATAAACTGCCTATAAGCAGACATGAAAATGAGTTCTGCAGAAAGTAGGAAATAAAGGTAGCTTGGAAGTTCTGAACTCTTGAATGCATTCTTCAAAATTGAGATCTGAAGTTTGATTGGAATTTCACTGCATAAAATGAGTGTAGAAAGAAAAAGAAACTCTTAATACTTTCCTTAAGAGACAGATTATTGTAGATATCTTATAAACAGTGGAATGTTATAATTTTGTCATATTTATTAGTCTTATACAACTGCTCCTTAAGAGTGGGTTATATGAATTTTTATCAATGTTACTTTTTTAGGGTTTTTCATCTTTGAAGCATCTTTATATTACTGGTCCAGAAGTAATGTGTAGTCTTAGGGATCATATTGGAGATGGGTTAAAATGGAAATAGCAAGATCTTTGATCCTGTATGCAAACTTCTCAAAAATATTTATTTATGTATTTATTTTAATTGATTTTTCTCTCATATGAGTATATCCAACTGTGGCCATTGCAGACCAAGGCCACAGGATGTGTTTCCATACCATTTTCCAAGTTTGCCTGTCAGTAAGTACAAAGTCTGCTGTATCAACTCTTTTCTGGGAACAGATAATAATTAGTAAGTTAGCACAGTGACTACTCAGTTATCCAATGGCCTTGGAGCTTGTTACCTGAAGTGGCTCATGTGAGAACATCAGCATTCCTTTTTTACCTGCTGTCCTGGGGTGAAGTTATGGTGGCTTGTATCCTCAATCATGTGTTCTGTGTTCTGTTTAAGTGAGGTTTGTTTTGTTTACCTATCTCGGCTCCCTTCCCCCCACCATCTGTGCTTGGGACGCAAGGGTTTTTTTGCTCACTCGGCTAGCTGGCTTTGCTTGCTTTTGCTTGCTTTTGCTTGCTTTTGCTTAGCTCTGCTTCGCTTGCTTGCTTTAGTTTTGCTTTTGCTTATAGGTAGGCAGTCCAATCTTTTTCCTGGACTGTTTTTTGTTCTTTCCCCCCTTTCCCTTTCTGTATACCATCTGAACCTGTTTGGATCGAACCTGGAACACCGAGGAACACCGGGACTCTGCAATTTGAGATATGCAGCAGCCGTTCCCAGCGCCGGAGACTGATACCACCCGCAGGAGAGACTTTCTGAGTTTGTCACCCTCTCACACTGGTGAAAGAGTTTTTTTGTCATCCGGAGTTGTTAATTTTCTTCTCTTGTGTTGGGAAGTGTTTTGTTTGATTAATAAACAGGTTTTTTCCACTTTTCCTCTGAGGAAATTCTTTCCAAACAGAGTGGTGGGGGAGGAGTCTTGGGGGGTTTGTTTTGTTTCCTGGTGGCTCATCCTGGAGGTTTTCCCTAAATTTGCCCTAAACTAGGACACCTGCCTATTTCAGAACTTATTCCATAAACTTATGCCACTGTTTACATTATGTCTATCTAATAAAATTCTGCATTTCCTGGGTCCTAGAAGCCCTTATATCTGTACCAGAATTTAGCACTGATGTACACTTCACTAACAGAAAAACTGATGCATATTTCATTCACAGTTTACTGAATTTTCAAGGAAACTTCTAACCATTAAAGAGAAATTACAGTGCTGTCAGTGGTTGATTTGTCCACATCCTAAACAGAAGTAATTTTTCTGTAGTTAAAAATCCAGTCTGAATCTCTGGCCCCCGGACTTGTGTTAACAGTTTCCATGTCCAACAATTACAGTTTCCTTCATTTTTACTACCTCCACTAATCTTCCCAGGGAATATCTAAGCAACAGATTTGTCACCTGCTGATTGAAATGTATCACATGTTCTTCTGTGAAGTCCTTAAAGGTAGAAGAGGCACAGTGGAAGAAGAGCTGAAAGATTTTAGTCCCTGGGATGCTGAAGTAGTTCAAAACAGTGCCATTTCTTTGTATAACAAAGCTCCTACCAATATACGAAATAAAAACGAACCAATATACAAAATAAAAACGACATCAGCCCTGTTTTGCTTGATTGATCGCAATGCACAAGATTTACCTCTCTTAAAGTGAGAATAAGAAATAAAATGTAATTTTTTATTTAATTACTAGTCCTTGTTCATTGGCCGACAAACTGAACATACGTCATGGTAGTATAAAAATATGAAAAAGTCTCCAAAATTAAAATGGATAGTGATCAGGAATTATCATAGTGACCCATCGATAAAATTTAGCTGTCAACCCAGCATGGTCTGAGACACATGGCACAGTATAATAAAGGATAGCTAAAGGGAGACCAGGCTGATTGTATTAGACCATCTCAAATAACCCATTAGCATTCAGGTACCTGAATGCCAGCTCTTACTTTCATACTAATATATCTGTCAAATAATAAAGACCATCTCCTTTAATGTATTTGAAAACTTCTTGCTGAGGTTTCAGGAAGTCTTTAATACCTAGGTATAACAGGAGCATTTTTTCTGTAAGTACCTAAGAACTACTGCTCTATGAAACATGAATGCTGTTTACTGATAATAAGTTTATTCTGTATTATTTGAGACACATATTTTATGATTTCCTACATTCTTTCAATTGTTTAACCCAGCTAAGGCTTTTGGGGTTTTTGTCCCTTTCCACTTCATGTTACTTTAAAAATAGATTAATATGACTATTCTGCTCTCTGCAGGACACATAAAAGTAGTAGATGAGTTCACAGCTGATAAAGGTTAAAACTCTGAATTTCATTTGCAGTTTTTAGCCTGAACGTCCAACATGAGAATATCAGTGTCATCTCTTACAAGGATATTTCAAAGTCTGTTTAATGTTCTAGCTGATTGATAGAAATATCATGCTCCTAGATTACTCTTCTTGGGGTGGAAATATTTAAATATTTACCCAATAAATATCTAACCTATAACATCATAATGAAGGGCAGTTTCACCTTCATCTATTACTTTTTAAAAGAAAAAAAAAATAATTCCTAGACTTTAAGACTACTAACATGTACTAAAATGGAAAAAAACACTAGAAGTAAATATGATTTTTTTTAAAATCAGCTCTTCCAGTGACAAGAGCCTTTTGCATGAAATTATTTTTCAGGTTTAATTTTGCTAGCTAAATAGAATGTAGGGCTACATAATACACATCAAGATACACATCAGCAAAATTTGGCATATTTGCAGCCATCTGGTTGTCTTGGTGCGGTTTTCTAGAATGGCTGTATAGTTAGATGGGTATTAGTTTACAGCAGATCAGAATTTGGTTCATTTTATCAAAACCTGTAATAGCATAACACTCTGCTTGCAGGTTTACCTAGGACCATGTTCTTCTTGGACATGGGATAGAGAAACTATGAAATAGGTCTGTGGCTGTTCCTGGAGGCTGTTCCCAGCTGACAGTGATTCTGGAGCCAGTGTAGTCCCCTCTCTAAGTTGGAGATGTTGTCACATGATGTCTACCAGTGAATGAAACATTGAAGGCCTAGATTTTCTGGCTTGTCAGGAATACTAAAACACACTCGTGCAGAAAAAACAGAGCAAAGGTTGTGTCTTCAAAGAATGTGTAATCAGCTGAACATCTCTAGAGGCCTAAATATAAATTTCAGTACAAGCAGATTTTGGCAACACTAGAATGACACAGTAACACAGTTTAATGAACACTTAGTTAAATTTAAAAAGAGACTGATTTTACCAAAAGGGATCAGAGACCTTGTTATGTCCAAACAGAGGAAGTATCAAAACAAAGAAATTACCTCTCTGGATTAGGTCAGTGCTCCGTCTGGTGTTGAGGCAGGAGCCTGACAGTGACAGATTCTCCAGAGGAAGGCACAGCAAACTGCCAACCTCACTGCTGGCAGACTTTCTTATTTTCACCAACAGCAGTGGTAACGACTGGTATATGCTCTGAGGTATGGGGATTTATATTTTTATCCTATTGAAAACATTAGTTTATGTTCTTGATTTACATGTGAATGCAAATCCTTTTTCAGTGTCCTTAGTTACCATCCCTATGACCTCTTATGGAAGTAAGCCCCAAAGTTCTGGGGCTGGCAGTTCATGTCACAGAAGATTTTCCTCCTCCTCACTCTTTCCTTTGTTACATCCAACACACCCACACCTCCAGAAAAGGAAAAAAATGTATTTTTTTAAACTCAAATGAAAAGACCTAGGGTAAGGTAATGGAGAGGCTAGATTCAAAATGATAATAATGTTTTGGCAACCTTTTCAAATACAGAGTGATGTTCATATTTCTTGTGTATGTGAGATTACTGCAGGGGCTGTCAGGTTTGGCAGGACTTTCACATGCCAGAAGAAGCTCTTCCAACTCACTGCACAATGTGCAACTCTTTGGGTTGTCAAAAAAATTAGTGCTGAGTAAGAGTGTGGGTTTAAGTGTTTGTTTGACAGTCACAGCCAGTCTGAATCTCACAGCTTCTGAGACTGCTGTTCCCTCAAATGTGCAAATAGGTAGCTTGTAATGCCGATGTGAAGGCAGGCAGTGAAATTTCACTGGCATATTGACCTGAGGAAGGCATGCAATACAGACATCCCTCCGTTCTAACTGCAAGAGGTCTGCCCCTTGTGCCCATCAACACGTGTATAGACACACATGTGGAGGATTTTATCACCTAACACTTAGGATCACTAAGATTTTAATCAAATTTTGAGATTTTAGGTACTTGGCATGCCCTTTGTACTGGCCTACAGATCTGTGCGTGGAAAAAGTTATGCACAAGCACAGAGGGTTGTAATAGCTAACGTAGTGAGCTCCAGCTAAGAAATACTCTTACTTATAAGTTACTAGTAAGGAAATGGGTCCTAGAAAATGAGTCAGAATAACTGGGTGGTTTTTGATATGATGTCTTTTTTTTCACAGGCTGATAGTTTAGGTCAGATGATGAACAGTTTAACTTCCAAATGCAGTTTATATCAATGAGTGGACGGAGATGGAAGGAAGTGTGTATTGAATTTCAATTTTCTCATAAAGTTTAATCAAGATTTGCATTGAAGCAAAATGAGTATAACATAGGAATCAAGATCCTCTGTACAGGTTTGAAAAGAGAAATTTTCTCTGCTGCATGGAACATAATGAAATAACTTGGAAAGAAAATTAGCATACAATTTTCTATTTCTTTCTGTGAAATAAAGCTATCATGAAGTTTAACATGTGCTATTTCCTTAAAGCCTAATTTCACCATACTTGCTTTCTATAATGTAATATATTTGCATATCAACACACTGAGTTTCGCCAATTGTGGAACAAAACATATTCCTTACTCACACTTTTAAAAGATCCATCTCCCAGTAAGCATTTTCAGTATATATGTACATATACCTTTACAGTGAAAAAAAATCAACAAATATAAAAACTGATAAAACAATTTGTAGAAAAGATGCCAGACTTAGAATGGCTGATGTAGAGACAGATGGCTGTTTTAATCTAATATCTCATTGTATTACAGCAAATTGTGCTTTAAATGTTTTAAACTGAGACAGCTTGAGAACCACTGTGTGGTCTGGCATGGGAGGAAATCTATTTCTACTGTAAAGGCACCAAAGTGGCTGAAAAGTCACCTCAGAGGATGCACGAAACACAAGAAACCGGAGATTTTGAGTTTTCTGTGCTTTCAGGCACAGACCCGGTCAAGAACACTGCTTTTGACCTCAGCCCTTGGAGATGGCTTCTAAATATGAGTGATGAAGTTAAAATTATGAGTATATAGTGAATTAGAAGTGTATGCTTTCACAGGATGATGGGTTTTAAATTTGAGGTTTTTATAGTATAGTAATAGGTATGGGACAACATGGAGGTTTTTGGGATTTTTCTCTTTGTTCATCTTTCTTCTTCCTTCTTCTTCTTCTAGTAGTTTTTAGTTAGTCAGTCAGTGTCACTTTAAGGGTCATGGGAATCTACTTATTGGGTCAAAAGTACAAATAATATAGGTGTTAATTCTCTATTGGACTATTTATCTTTAAAGTTCCTTGCAGTAGCTGCACTTGAGGCCATTTTCCCTGCTTCTAGCAAGAAGCTGGAAGTGCTGTTGTATGCTCTGTGCTTTCTGATAAGATATAATAAATATCCAACTCCAACACAAGAACAACTGTTTCAATTGTGTTTCTGTTAGTCCTGACTCTGAAGAAAAGCAGACAAGACTGATGACAAACCACTAATTGAGTGGTGCAAAGACCCTGCACCACTGGCACAGTCTGCTGGAAGAGGAACTGGGCATAGTTGTCTACAATTCAGAAACAAATGCTGAAGCAGAGCTGTTTTGTCAGAGAGTATCTGAAAATCTGCATTGGCTCATGTTGATGGCATAGCAGGTTTTCAGGTGACACTCACCTTCAAGTGGTCATCCCTATCAGGTGAACAAGGACACCTTCTCCGGGACACTGGATCCCTGTCATCAATACCAATGGTGTGTCCACCCCTCTGATTCAGATAGGATGCAGAAAGCCTATTACATAAAAGGAGGGGAACACTGACCTCTCAAAGCCCCTATTGGTTTAAAATACATAAATTAAGTAGTAAATTAGCTAGAGGGAAAAAAAATCAATAATTTTCTATTGTGTAGCTCTTTGTGCAGTCTACATCTACCTCAGAGAATTCTCTTCTTTCAGAATAACATACCACTACTTGTTGTTTCAGCATTGAATTCGTGTGTCTTCCTCTCTTTATTTCCAGGTCCTCAGGCACTTGCACTCCTACATATGGAGTCTGCATGAGGTGATATAATGTTTAATGAATCCCTTTTATCACCAAAATAATGTGAAAAATAACTTTCTGTCTTTTTAATTAAATTGGAAGGATAGAAATCGCAGGCTGTGGCTTCAGAAGGAAAAGCCATTTTATCAGCAGGTTGTTTTAGTTGGGTATTTAAGTTAATTCAGATGAAAACAACTTTTGGGTCTATTTTTCAACAGTGTTTCTGTTGATTTAAAATACTTTAATGTTAAGGTTAGGCTCTACCAATAAATTGAATTTAAAAAATAATTTGGGGGTTTTTGGTTGGTTTTGGATTTTAAGTTGTTCATTTTGCCATTTTTGAATATTAATTAAAATAAAGGTACTACAAATTTATTTATTAAATTTACTAAAGTGACTGTATTTATCAGCTTCCAGAAAGGTTTCTGTTTTCTCCTAGTAATGGGGTAAATTTCCATGGCAAGATTTGTGTGTCTCTTGAAAGAACTTACCAGTCTCTCCTCTGGCTGGAATTTCCTTTGATAAGCTCCCTTGATCTTGTGTGTGAATTGTAGAAATCTGGCTGATTTAGTCCTTCACTGCTTTTACTTTCATTCTAGCCCTCTTCTTCCCAAGAACATCACAGTTCAACATCTTGATTTTTAATATGGATTCTTTTCTTTTTTTGAGTTATGCATAGAGAGTGATCTACTTTATTTGACTGATTATTAGGCAACTCCTCCCATCTCTTGAGTCATTGCTTCAGTATGAAGTTACTTTTGTGTAGAGTCTTATAATCCCCAAAAAAGAAATTCACTGAAAAACAAGTATTATACAAACATGTGAACAGGCATAAGTGGCTGTAGCTCATTTCTGGGCTCTTGGATGATGCTTCTCACCAAAATCAAGTAATTTGGGGTGAAGTATTTGGGTTTTGGTTTATTAATTTGATCTTGGAAGACTGATGAAGGTTTTTTTATTATTTTATAACAAACCACAGTTTTGGACCTAGAATAGAATAACTATATGAGTGGTCTAGTTTTCAAATAAGACATATTTTCACTATTATTTCATTGTCCTTTACTATTTTGAAAACTGACTTTGAAACTAGAAACTTCCTATTAGTCTGATGAAGAAAGGCCTGACTTTATCATGTTTATATGAGAAATCAGATTTTGCCCACTGTAATTCATTATTTATACTTGTCAAGTTATTCTGAAATGAATTTCAGTGCTTTGGAAGACTTTATGCAAAAGAATATGACAGAAGTTTTTCAGCCTGTCAGATAATTTGACTGGCTGTGCATAAATAGTAAGGATTTTAATAATTACTGTTCTGCACGTAATGCTTCTTGCAAATGTAATTCATCTTTCTTGAATTTTTTGTCAAATGCCTGAAGTGACTGCTTCTATTTGAAATTGTAATTTGGTGGTAATTTGAAGTCACCATGGCTCAGGTTTTGGTATTGGTTGGTGTTACTAAGTGTTCAAGCAATAGGAACAATCAGTCTACTGAACTATACAATTTCTTTGATATAATTATGATATATGTTTATGTGTGTGTATGTGCACATATATTTTTAAATTAGAGAGAGGAAGAAAACCTTGTATTTCTTTTGTGACCAAAACCACAGAGAACAGAAGTAACTGCCTGATATTTCAACACAATTTGCAGTTTCCTCTTAACCAAAAGGAAAATCATGTGTGTATTTTGCTCCAGCTATCTACCTGTGACAGATGGCTCCTTAGTGACCACAGTCAGCCTGGCATAGGTTAGGGAAATAACCAGTTTACTCTAATCTGTAAAGTACTTGAATAAAAACATCAGGGAATGCCATTTCTTTCCTTATGAAACACAGGACTTCCTCTTAGCAGAGAAGGCTCTAAAGTGTTACAAGGCAAAGGACTGACAAATTCAAGGTAACACTTTCTAGTCCTTTAAATAAATTAATTACTACTGCTGTCATACTCTAGTGCTATTTTTTGTTCAGAACATATTTTTTTTTTTGCAGCTTTGCATTCTGTTTCTGCAGTTGCTTGTGCTATTCTTCAAGCAAATTGTCTCATAAGAAAGCACAGAGAGTGAGTACACAGGAAAAAGATTTCTCCTAAGCTCCTACTCCAGTGGCAAAGCAGGCATGAAGACAGCTGAAATGTAAGTTACAGTGACAAAAACACTCCAGCACTGCGCTGCCTTTGTGCTGGTGGTCATGTACCTGTGAGACTGCCCTAGCAATCTCAGGTTATAATGTCACCTCAGAATAGAGTTGCCAGCACACACTCATTGGCTCCATCAAGTTTTCTCATCTCCACTTTGCTGGACAGAGGAATAACTCAGCTCTGATAAACCAGAAAATACTAAACAATTTTCTTTAGTCAGGCAGTGTGTGACAGGAGAGGTGCCCAAGTAATAAAAGATGCTTCCAGTGTATATTAAACTAGGCACAAAATATAAGTTTTACTTTCAGGCATTGTCCCAGTTTGATTGCAAAACTGCAGTATAGGATATATTCTGTTTTCCTGACAGAGTATTCAGAGTATGCAGTATATTGCCATGGCATGTAATTATAATCCTGTCTTTTATTTTTACTTCCAACTAAGTATTTATTCAAGATTGTTACCAAAAGGTCTTTATTTCAATCCCAAGTAGACATTAGATCATAATATAATTCTTAATTTTGCATGGTTTTTAAGGTTAATATAAATTAACTAGTTAATTTTTTTGCCATAGTTCGAGTACACAGAAATAAATGTGTTTAAGTTTCTAATTTTTTTAGAGGAAATTGTTTGATTTCCCTCATTACTTCTTGGTGAAAAGTAAACGTGTCTATAAACACTCACAAAAGTTATTAATGTGTTTTCAGAGCTGCTGTCTTATTTTGTAAAAATCGTTTTTTTGAATTAGCTGAGGAACAGAACAACAAGACAAGGCAAAGCCAATCTGACAAGGCCAAATACTCTGTAATTATTGTTAAAAGAAACACTTTAGAAGTTATTTGAAGATATCAAAGGCAAAGAAAGCCCATGAGAGGGGAAAAATTCATCAAGACCACTAAATAAATGGAAGAACAATTCAGTTAAGAATCAGAACCAGACAATCTCAGTTTTTCTCTCTGAGTTGGCTCAACTGAAAGGTAAACTAGTACAGTTGTGAGTTTTTTGGGGATTTTGTGTTTAATCAGTGAATATAATCTTAATTGTAAGTGGTCCCTAGTTCCTCAAAGTCTAATTTAGTGACAAGAAAAATTCAAGAGGTGTGAATAAGAAGCAAAACAAAACAAATGGAAGCAAGCAAACAAAAAAAACCCAAACTCCACAAAATAAATCCTTGCGTCCTTCCAAACTGTCCTGATTATGGGAGTAATAGGCCAGGTTCCTGGGATAAGTGAAGTTGTGTGTGTATATAGTTATGCATCTGGAGTGTGCGTGGAAAGTTTTATAATCTGTCTAAGAGTTATAAAAGGTATTTTATTCAACTTTATGTGTATAATTAGAAAAAAAATTTGCAAAATTAAGGAGCAACCTCATATAACCTCGCAAAAATCATCCAGCTGAAACAAGGTGAGAAATTCTGCTTGCCACACTGCATATTTTCTTTTAGAATTTGTTTTAGTGCTTTTGATTTACTAAAAAAATAGACAATTCTTAGCATAAGAGCGTAGATAATAAAGTGGTACATCTCAGAAGAAAAAATGTCAGTTTGCAGAACTCTAGGATGTTAAATGATCTTTTACAGTATTGTATGAACAGGACTTCTGTGCTTTCATCTTCTGTTCAGAAAGTGACTTCCAGAACCATACAATAATTGCTGCTAGGCTGCTCTTAGCAGAGGAAAGAAAAAACAGCAGCACTATGATCTTACAACCCTCAAGGGGGCAAAAATATTTTGTCCGTGGAAGTTTTATGTATGTGAGTCTCAACATCTGCTTGAAATACTAACTGGATTTATTTCAGCTTCAGGGAGGAAGTTCAACATCAAATTCAAAGTAAACAAAACAAAATAAAGAGAATCTTAGAACTTTTGGGGATCTCATACTGGTCTAACTGCTGTTGGTCAACATAGATGTAAATCATGGTCTTCAAGGTTGCTCAAATGTACTTAATTGTGACCTACACAACACTTTCATATGCTTTGAGAGTATTAGGTCATCTCTTACCATGTATATGTGAAAGTTTTCAGTTGGAGACTGCCTCCTTCCTTGCCTGAACAGGAATAAATCAGATTTATCTTTTTTATTTAAGTGTTTGTGAGGGGCAGGGAGGGAAGGTGTATCAGTGAGAAAATTATCAGAAGATTCAGGGGAGTACTGTGCAATACAGACCCTCTGATGGGTAGCAAAAGTTTTGCAAAAGCAGTGTGAATTTGAAGCATTGCCTAAAGCAATTCCAAGGAGTATGCTTTCCTCTTCATTTTACCTGTTTTCTTGTTTAATCCCTCCTCTTTAAATGAGTTTCTATAAAAGTCAGTTATCTAGAATTCTCTATTTCAGTTGTGACATACCTGTAAATTGCTTTCATTCTTTCAATTTAACAGCTGTGGTATAAGACTGGAAACAAAACATATGACCCAGATAAACAACCAATCCAGACATACATCACAGGAATCAAGCAAATAACCTGTAAACACTCAGAAAGCTTTTGGAAAAAGGTAAAATCCAAACAACAGCAAAAACCTTTTATCTTTCTCTTTTAGGACAAGCATTTTACAATTTGTACGAAGCAAAGTCTCTCCTTTGAAAAGTCCTTTAAAGCCACCTCCTTCTTCTTCTACACAGCCTTCAATACATGGTGAATAAATTAACCAATGCAAATGAAATATGACACCAAACAGTTAAAACTAAAAAAAAACCCCACCCATTGATTTTGATGGCAAATGTAGTAATAACAAACGGCGGTTTGTGATATACTCCCTCTTTCTCTCTATATACATATATGGGCTATTTTTCACTACCATTGCACACTGAATACATAATTTTGATCATATAAACAAGAAGGATGTCTGATGAGACCAGGACAAGATTTTCAGAATAGTGATAAAAGAACTTGTAAGATAGAAACAAGAAAAAATTTTTTTTCAAATGCTGTAATATTGACATACTTACCCTTTATTTCCCAGTGTCTGTCAGATTATCATGTGGAGGTTTTTACATAAAACCAGAGACTATTCTGAAGATCAAAGCTACAAAACCCAGAGGTCTTATAATGTATTTGTAACTATGATCCATTTTCCAAATCATTATTCACCCAGCAGGACCTCTTGACTACAAGCAAAAATATCTTTATAGGTACATTCACAGATTACTGGAAATAATTACTGGATTTGAATATTGTAATGACTGCAAACATCTTGCAAAAAGGCTAAGGCAAAATAAATTAATAAACTACATGTAAATTGTTTATCTACATTTCTATTTCTGTATATTATTGGCATTCATAAATATTAAGAAAATCAGCTAAATAATTGTAACACTCTTAGGCAGATGGATCACTTATAAGTATTTCATTTGTCATCCATTTCTATGGGTTCTATTTCAAATTTACTGCACTTTTTTAACATTTATTTGTATATTAGTGTCCCATAATATTTTATGCTGGCCATAATTTTATATAAGTTTTCTCCACCCAAGGTATTACTTGCAGCATGTGTTTGTAAGGAAACACAACATTTATAGTCACCATATTGATCTGACTTCAACACTTACACTCATATTTTTGAATTTTTTTGATTGATTGCAAATAAATTTTAGAGAATAGAAGAAATCTAGGCAGGTACTTGCATACAATATTTGCATATCTTCACTCTTAGATTTCGTATTTATCTTCATTGTACAAAGTTAAAGGGGAAACATTATTCATTCTTGTATTTCTGTATCCCTAATTATTTATAAGCCATATATTCCTGTTCTTAGAAGTCCTGTGAGAACATACACGATTCTTTGTGTAGTAACAAATTGAGTGCTGTAGCCTTAAATCACTCAATTTTATTTTCCTTATTCTTAATTTAGGCTAATTGCAATACGAATATCAATTATTTTAACTCCAAAGGTATATATGTTCTCTAGCTTGTGAATAACAACAGACTTTAAGTATCATATTTGTATTCACCATCCCCATTCTGCCAATCTATTTTAATTGCAGCTTTCATTTATCTACTAAGTAGTTGACTTTGGAATCTGAAGTACTGTTCTTTTCAAAATATGCCAAATAATGCATTTGTGTCATTTGTGTTATTAAAAATTGCAACACTTTTTTTTTTTATTTTTTTTAACTGAATATCCATTTTATTTGAGGATTTTTTTGTTTGTTTGCTTTGTCTTTTTTTATTTTTATTGGGTAATTTAGCAAAATTACCTCCCTTTTCAGGGCCATGCACAATCTTCTTTTTATCTGTGGAGATTTACAAAAAAGTATTATGGAAGTTGTACACAAAACTTTCTTTTAAAATGAATGTCCTGTTTTCTGCTTCTCACAATTTCCCCAGCACAGGTTAAAAATGGATTTTGAATTCTGACACCACTCTCATCTCCTTCCACACACCAAAGAAAATGCCTGAGCAAGCAGACAGAATATTTTCTTTCTGTGAGACAGATTACCAGGACATTTGCCTAATCAAAGAATACAAATCCAGTTACACAATATGCATTTTTTTTTATTTCCCTTGTAACTGCAAATCTAAGATGACATTGAAACTCTCTACCGTGCTTTGACAGCCAGAGACTTTTTGTATCTAGGTTTTGGGGGTTTATTTGTTAGTTTGTTTTTTCAGTGTGGTTGGTTTAGGTTTATTTGTTTTGTTTTTTAAAGTGTTAATGGAACTACAGTAATTTCACAACTGTAAGGCGCACTCTTTTGACTAAAATTTTGATCGAAACCCAGAAGTGCACCTTATAGTCCAGTGCACCTTATATATGGACAAATTTTGGAAATTTGCCAACCCAGAAGTGCAAGCTGTGAGGGGCGTCAGCCGTGCCAGCCAGCACCGGGAGTGCTTGGGGCCCAAGGCACAGGGAGGGTGCTTGGGGCTGTGTTTAAAGGTTGCACCAATCTGTGAAAAATGTTTGCAAATTGAACACCTGCCAGTAAACTCTGCCATTGCGCGATTCCATTACTAATTCATTACTTTGTTGCATGCAGATCCTCACTGCAAAAAAAAGTGCACCTTATAGTCCGGTGCGCTTATAGCTGTGAAATTACTGTACATGTTTATTTAATTAAAACCAAAATCAACTAAATTTTAGGAGCTTGTTTTTTGGTTTTTTTTGTAAACAAAAAATCACTCAAGGAAATCTATTTACTGAAGCAGCTTAAAGTTGAGACTTAAATAGCTAGAAGACAAGTTTATATGGGAAGAATGCTTAAATCGATGTTAAATGTTTCCTAGACAATCAAAGTTAAATTTGATTTTAAAATGACAAAAAAGTGATTACTAAAGACAGCATCAGATGTAAATATTGAAAAGAGGGTATTCAGTATGCATTGAGTCTATTATTGCCAAATATTATCTGCATTGATACACCTTACTTGACTAGGAAGGACATGGAAAGGAAAAAAAAGTTAAAAACCTCATTTTTTAAAAAAATAAAATATCTATAATTTAAATTTTTTTGCTATAATTAGTGATATGGTTTAGGAAGTGGTCATTAAGGACAATGCTCACATTATTACAACAGTGAATTCGAAGAAATATGTCTATGATAGAGCGGGCAACAACTATGTTGTACCTCTTGACAATTTGGATGGGTTTTATGACTTTGGCACTGAAAACTGCTGCAGTGTGTGAAGAAAATATTAAAATAGGAGAGGGAAGAAAGACTTCTAAGTTTTCAGATGAATCAGAGGTTTACGAGGTATTTTGCAGCAGCCAAAAGACACCACATAGCCTTACAGGCTCTTTCCTACCTTTATCAGGGAAATATTTCATTAGAGGATCAGGAGAAAGAGCACAAATCCTCACTTCTCCCCTACCTCTTCATCTTCTAGTCTGCACAGGTTTTTCTCAATGTGCCCATGACTCTTTACCTGGACTTACATAGTCTGTCAGCAGAAAATGCAGAGATAACAACAGAGATAGTCCAAACCCTACTGATGGTACAATGTGCAGTCCTAAAATACATGCATGTCCTTGCAGTTGCTTTGTCCCAGGCTTGGTTTGTTCATCTCAGTCCATCTTCAGTTTCTTTCTCTCATCTCTTTTGGGGAGGATTAACCTTCCAGAGACTATCCTTTTCAATTTTAAAGGATAATCAAAGGAAAGGGAAGACTGTCATCTTCTGTTCAGACCTCTATCTGGAACAGACTTTTATATTGAGACCAACTTTTAGCATGAATTTGTCAGCAAATATTGCATCATTTGTATCAAATTTTTGCTCTTGTCTTCCAATATTATTGCTCTGCCATTTGTTTTATTTCTCTAACCTTATTCATTCTTTTTTTTTTTTTTTTTTTTTTTTTTTTTTTTTT
>PYHW01009251.1:110904-139317 GCA_013186435.1 Turdus rufiventris | reverse complement strand
TTTTTTTTTTTTAGCGAGGCTCTGCCCCCAGCTCCCTCTACGAGGTTGCTGTCCGAGGCCCCGCCCCCACCCAGCAGCCATTGGTCCCCAGGCTCGCCAGGACCCGACAGGGGTGGCGCCGCGGGCCCCCGGGCCTGCCTCCTCCCAGTGGCCGTGGGACCTGGGCCTGCCTGGAACCAGGAGGCGCGGTGCCGCGGGCCCCTGGACCTGCCTGTACCCAGCAGCCATGGGGCCCTGGGCCTGCCTGTACCTGGCAGGAGGGGGGCTGTGGGTCCCCGGGCCCTCATGGACCCGGGAGGGGGGGGCCGCCGGCCCCCAGGCCCACATGGACCCGGGAAGGGGGGGTGCCGCTGGCCCCCGGACCCACATGGACCCAGGAGGGGGGGCTGCGGGCCCCCGGGCTCACTTCCATCCGGTGGCCATGGGCCCCTGGGCCTCCCCAGACCCGACAGGGGCGGTGCCGTGGGCACCCGGCCCTGCCTCCACTCGGCAGCCATTGGCTCTCCTGGACCTGACAGGGGCGGTGCTGTGGCCCCCTGGGCCCACCTCCACCCGGTTGCCACGGCACTGCTGGCTCCCCCCACTGCTCACGGCTTGCACTTCCGGGGTGGCAAATGTTGCAACTTTGTACTTCATATAAGGTGCACTGGACTATAAGGCACACTTCCGGGTTTGGGGGAAAATTTTAGTCAAAAGGGTGCGCCTTATAGTCTTGAAATTATTGTATTCTTTCTGGAGGGCTTCTACACCACTGAAGACCTCACCTGCAATGCCCCTTTCTTCTGGTCCCTGTATTCTTTTTCCACATTGAAAAAAGGATTACAGAGATTTTTTTGTGAACTGTGTCAGCATTTCAGCATCTTCAGCTTAGAACAGACACAATTATATATACAGAAAAAAGGAAGATTTTCTTTAGTACAATGTGAAGCTAAGACTCTGTTTTTATCATGTCATTTTTAATAGAACAGACCCTGGAGAACAAAACTGAGTTTAATAGTAGACAATAGATAATATATAAATGCTGTTTTGAGACCTTTTCTAAAATCAAGTTATATTTTTAAAACAAAGATAACATTGGTTTTTACATCAATACCAGGGGAAAGTGGGATAGAAAGAAAATTTTCAGCTTAAGGTCCTGCAGTTCAAAATATCTTTTTTCTCTTTCCTCTTAAATTCTGAGGTTGAAATAAAGTTCTTGTATAGTTTATTAAGAGATAAAAGCACAATAGTAATAACTACACAGTATTCTAAAACAGTCAAAGAGAAAAGAAATTTGTTTAGAAGGATTGTGTGCAAAAATAGTCTTCAGAAGTAAAATATAATTATAGTCCATCCTGGTGACAGAATTTATTACATTGATGTTTGGAGATCCTTTCTTTGCTGCTGAATGACATTATTTTTTTTTAAACAGTGGCCGTAAGGTATATGCTGCTACTAATATCATCACAGTGCTGGTTTTGGCTTAAGCAGAGTTAATGTTCTTCACTACAGCTACTATGTTTTGGATTTTTGCTGATTGCTGTTGACAAGGTAGAGGTATTTCTGTTACTGCTGAGCAGGGCTTACTTGTAGCCAAATACTTTCCTGTGATTCATACTGCCCGGCCACTGAGTCAGCAGCAAGTACACAAGAAACTCTGAGGAGACACAGGAATGACAGCTGCTCCAAACCAGAGGGATATTCCATAGAAGTAGAATGTTCAATATATAAAACTTAGGGAAGTAGAAGGAAGATGGGAATTCTCAGAGCTGTGATATTTGTCTAGCCCATTAACATGATTCATGTGTAATCCTGCATTCAAGGGGATGGCTGAACACCTGTTTGCCCATGGGAAGTGGTGAAAGAATTCCTACTTTTATTGTACTTGAGTATGTGGCTTTTGTTTTACCAATAGACAGTATTTATCTCAACCCAAGAGTTTTCCCACTTTTCTTTTTCCCTAATTCTCTCCCATTCTACTGTGGAGGAGTGAGCAAGCAATTCACAGGGCTTAGTTGCTGGCTGATTTTAAACCATGAAAATCACACAACAGCATCATTCAATAACTGTATCACTATCATAGTCACATGTTGGTATTCACTTTAGTAATTACAGACTAATTGAGCTGATCAAATCATCTTTGCCATTAAACTTCATGGCATTTTCTCCAAGCTCCCTAACATGCTCCATTTATCTACTGGCAGTATGTGAGGACCCAGAAAAAATTATGATGAATTGTCTGTACCTATAAATTCAGCTTAAGCCAGAGAGCTTAAAGAGTAGCTGTGTGGGAGAGCTGTCATGGTGATTCTTCACCCCATGAAAAGTAGTAGATATTCATTCTTGTGTTTCAAATGACCATTTGATATAGAAGGAATTATCAGATGAAATATTACGAGCTAACTACATCTTGAAAGAAAAAGCCAACATGCATAGGAGAAAACAAAGGCTGCTAAGAATTGTAAATCAAGAGGTAAGTCAAAAGAAGCCAAATAACAAAAGAAAATCTGAAAATTGTTGGGGATGAAGAACTACCATGGCACAAAAGTGATAAATAAGATTAGCACAATAATGATAATATGCCGGAAGGAAGGCAACGTGAGTTATTTGATCTAAAATTTATGTGTGCAAGAAAGGGCAGACCAAAAACAGGCTTGGCATTATAGGGCAAATGTGTAATTTGCTGCACGTGAACTGGGAACTTCCTCTCCAGGAAAAGGGGTGTTAGTACTTGAGGAAAATAACAAGCACATTTTAGTACAGTCTGTATGAGAAGACTTTCCTATTAACCAGAATTGCATTTAGGATGTAAGGTGTGAGAAAATGTGTGAAGTTGTCTGCTACTCCAGACCACCCAACTGCATGTCCTGTCTGCAGCAACAAAGACTCCAAAGCCAAACTAAAACCCAAAAATGTCTTCTCTATTTAGAAAAATTACTTCTGCTCTAATTGTTAATAAACCACCATTGTTATGCAATTCATTTATTTTTTGACTGCTTACTATGATTTGGTGAAATTGTTGCTAACCATATATTAAGTGAGGTTAATGATTGTGGAAAATTAATGTATTATGATTTTTTCTATAGAAAAAATGATTTATTAAAAAAAATCAAGTATAATTTATTACAGAGCAGGGAACTGGTTTGGAACAAAAAGGTAATATTTATGTTAACAAGAATTTAGTTTTAGGGGCTAGAAAATGGTTATGACAATGTAAGGCACCTATCTCCATGTTATAATTGATGAGAATTGGTAATAGTTTGAGTGGATGCAATAAATTGATTTTTTTTCCCCTCAGGGATAAGCTTATTAGCATGGGTTTAGAAGCAGACAACAGTCTTTGGGCTACCTTTCAGTGTACAAAAAAAAGCAGAAAAGGTGGCTGTTGCACTGGAATCTGAAAGAAGCATCATGCTGCATTAAAGCAAAAAATTGTGTATTTTAACTTTAAAAATGACAAAAGGAAGTCATTGAACTGTGCCATTGAGAATTAACCTATATTTGGGTGTTTTTTCCTTTCCCCTTTGAGATGATATCCAGCATATCAGCTTATGCACAGGCAATGTGATTACAGCAATGACTCCTACAGAAAGCCCAGACCAAGAGGCAGTTCATGGGAGATTTTCAGCATTGAAAGGAGAAACATCCTTCCCACAAAATGCACGTTTGAATTTGGAATTAAGGATTTTCAGGATCAAGACAAAAAATATGAACAAAGTTCCATCTCCTAGCTTGAGTGCCTGATGACGTTCTTTTGCCAAAAAATTCTTTGTTCCAATGCATACTCATAAAATGCTGCTCAGAAGCTGTTTCAAAGACTGCAAGCTGTGTACTTGATCAAGGCTTTTCACATACTCACTGTCTTAGCTCCTGTCCATTGCCATTTGATGAGCACCAAGGGGGCAGAAAGCTCTACTACAATGCCTCATTACAGCCACTTTCAGCGGATTTTCAATCAATGGGTATTTCTTAGCTAGAGAATCTTGCGGAGAATATACATCTGTGAACTAGCATAGACAAAAATTACGTGTTATGACAGAACTTCACATGTTTTTGCATACATGTGATTTTCCCACAGAAGATGAGATCACTGTAAAACAATAGAAATGAAGTTCTTATTTTATTCAATGTTTGCCAGGTTCACTAATGCTAAATCACTTTCTCATGTTTGACCCAGAGGGTATCTTTCATCAATGGCATAGCTTAGCTATGGGACTTATCTAAGAAACTAAAGAAAATCATTACTTAAGTGTACACATGCTTTAAATAAGTACCCATCTCATAGGATTTCTGACACTACAGCTTTTAAAATGTTGGTACATACTTGCATTTAAACTGCAGTCATGTCAAGGTAAGTCAATTGAGCACTTGTTCCACTGTTACTGTTTATATGTAAAAGGATGCCACTGCTAAATTAAATCTCTGCTAAAGTTCTAAAGTGAAAACAGATGTTAACTTTTTAAAACCACAAGTACACAAATTGAGGAAATTATAGATAGCTAATTATTGTCTGCAGCTCTTTTGGGAAGGATATAATTTTGGGGAGTTGGATGAGTAGAAAAACATATGTTAATTAGTTTCTATTTTCACTTTCTTGTGGGATTTAACTGGATTCCCTAAAATAACATGCATTTTGTGGAAACGACCCAGGTTTTGTACACTGCAAAGAATCAAAGGAAAAGTTTCTATTACCTATTCCTGTGAAAGCTGTTCTGAACATCGACTTTATACAATCAATTAGTATGAGGAAATAGTGTTAGGCCAATATGACACTCACCTAAAAATGAGAAGTCAGATTTCAGAAAACTAAATATATATATATTGTTTCTAGAATTAGTAATTTAGGTAAGAAAGGACTGTGTTCACACCATCCACTTACCTATGAGAAGCAGGGGCAATTTATATCACGATCTGCATCTGTACCTGATATTTATCCAATATCTCAAAGGAGTAGGAATCCCAGTATTTCTAGGCAATGCCCTTTGGGGGCGTCAATATCATCACTGTGAAACATTTCTGATGTCAAAATGGAATTTCTCTTGTTCCAGCCTTTCCTTTAATCTCTGTTCACACCAGGACAAGCCTGGCTCTTTGTTTTCTAGACATTTCCAAGAGCAGTAAGCTCTCTCACTGGCCCTCACTACTTCAGAATGAAGAAGGCTTCTTCACAGTCTCAGCCTTTCCTTTCCTAAAGCATGAATTATCAAAAGCATGTATTATCAAAAAATTTCAAAATTTGATTTGGTTTCATCCAAAACTGGAAAGAAAAGTAGAACTATAGTAGAACTATAAGCATATGAACGCAAATGCTCCTGAGCATAGCATTTAAATGCTTCTGCATGGCACTGTAAATGATCTGACAATTAAAAAAAAAAAAATTGCAGGCTTAGATGAATTCTGATAGATGTTGTTGTTGTTGTTCTGAAAACAAAGAAATTGTTAGTGTACTGTTAGAGTTTAGCATTTACATGTGAGTAAATTATTGCATTACCCTCATTTAGTATGATTGAAATTAATATATAGTGGGAAAAAATTATCTTTGCACTAGTCTTTTAGATTTTGATTGTTAGTTAAATAAACTAGCACATCAAATTGATCCAGTCAGATTTCAGGAGAAAGACTTGAAGGACTTTAAGCTTTGGAAATAAAGTAGCACAGCCGTAAACAGCAGTGACCATAAAAACAAGTAAACAAAACAACAAACCAACTAAAAATTGCTTCTTAAAAAGAAAAGTCATTGAGTTGTGAATAAGTAAGTCAGGATATGAGGTTTCATATTTTTAACAAAAAACAGATATATGTTCTTGGCAACACTTCAAGAAAATAAAATCTACTTTAACATAGTCTTGAAAATAATATTTTGCTTGTGAAGGTTTAAAATGTGCTTATTATTTAAGGGTGGAATAATTTTTTGATAGATCAACCTTACATTAGACCTCTAGGATACACATTGCAATATCCTAGATGACAGTTTCTTTCCTGAAATTTCATCAGAACTAATGCATAGGACAGTTGTTATTTCTACTATATGCATCAATATATTTTGCATTATTAAGGGAGAATAGATATAAATAATTATAGTAACATAAAATAATTTTGGACTGTAGTCAGAAGCAATGTGGCTGACAGAATTAACTGCAATATTAAGCGATCACGAATTTTCAAGTCAAATCTACTAAGTGATTAATCTGAATTTAGAAGAAAATACTGTATGGAGTTTTAAATTCTTTTGTAAATAGGTGCTGTATAGGTATTTATTTCCAAAAGAAAGACAAAATGCAACCTATTATAATAAAACTAAAATATTTATGAATAGGCTAAACAACTCTTATTTTTTAATTGATATACTCCAACATTCCTACTCTACAAACCTCAATAGGTGGTAAAACTTTTTAGGTGGTAAAAGTTTGTAACCTTCATTTACTCATGAAAAACTATGATGGACCGCTTGTAAGCACAGAGTTGCACTCTGTGGGATTCTGCCACCTATCTTAAATTCTGGATCATCAATTATTACTTCAGTGCATTTCTCTAATGCCACTGGGCTGGCCAATTAAATGTTGGTGAAACAACAGACTGCTGACTGAGTGCAGATCTTTTTTAATTACACAGCCTCAGACATTCCTAAATTGTACACTCGAAGGAGAAAACAAAGTTCTGGAGGCCAAGAGACAAATGGGAAATGAATTAAGAACAAGGGAAAATCCTATTATGGGGACAATGAAGAGAAAATAAATGAAATTTATCAGAAGTTAAAAATTAATTTTATAAATCTAATTTGGAAATAGCCACACAAGGAAAGACTCTGCACTAATAAGCATATTTTAAATTTTAATATAATTTTTTTTCTGTGTTATCTTTAGGCATTGTATGTTGGTAATTATTTTAAAAATCTCCTTAGAACATATTTTTATGCTTTTCATAGCTGAGTTTTTTATGAGTACATGGGGGGTCTTTACCTCGGAAATTTTAGAAAGAACAGTGTTGAATCTGTGTCCAGTTCTGGGCTCTGCCATACAAGAGAGACAAAGAGCTCCTGGAAAGGGTCCAGCAAAGGGCAAAAGAGATGATTTGGGGTCTGAACCATCTCTCTTATGAGGAAAGACTGCAGGAGCTGGGCCTGTTTAGTTTGGAAGAGAGGATTGAGCAGCATCTCATTAATGCATGTAAATATCTCAAAGCAGGTGACATTTTAAGAAGATGGTGCCTGATCTTTTTCAGTGATGCCCAGCTACAGGATGAGGAGCTGTGGTTATCAACTAAAACACAAGAAGTTTCACACCAGCATGAGGAAGAAATTCTTTGCACTCAGGGTATCCAAGAACTGGAACAGGCTGCCCAGGGAGGTCATGGTGTCTCCCTCTCTGGAGACATTCCAAAACATCTGATTGTGTTCCTCTGTCACCTGCTCTAGTGACCATGCCTTGGCAGGGGGATTGGACTGGATGATCTCATCCATCTCCATTTCAACTCCTCTAACAATATTTTCATTCTGTGTTCTAAAGTACAAAATGCCTTTTTTTCAGAAGTGAGCAAAATCATTGCTCTTGTGGTTTAAGAAACCAAACCTAAAGTTCCCATCCTTATTCAGAACCATAATGCAAAACCTTAGTATTGTATGTATATATGCTTATGCAGAAACTTTATCAGAAATACTTATCTCTGCATGGCATTCTGACTGTGTCATTGTGTGTAGGTTTCTAAATGCTAAGTAACCTGCAGCTGGAAAAGGAATTTTAAATATTCAGAGATATGTGTTCACTGGTATTTTTTGGTCATAAAAATGCTAATTTATTTATGTATCTGTTTGTATTTATTTTTTACTGCATTATTTGTTTACTATAAATATCTTGGGTACCACCCACCCCAATGCTGTTTATAGCTACAGAATAAAATCTTTAGAAACAGATCTTTCCTGTTCTCTGGAACACTGAAGTATCAATTAACATATTGGTACTTTTCCAGTCCTTAAAATCTAGTAACATTTTCTTCCTCACTGCAATTTTAACTTCCTACCAGAATAAGGTATTTTATAAGCTTTCAAAAGTGTTTCATGTTTCAAAATTTATTTCCACCACGCTGTCATTGTTTTATTACACCATTGCAGCTGCTTTTTTTTTACTGTAACATTTTCACCAGCCTCTAATAAGAAGTTAGACACCGTCATACCAAAGAAAATAATGCAATATTTTTAAAAAGCATAAAAAAATAACAGCCTAAATTTTTTGAGATTTGTTTTGCTTTTTTTCAAAGGAAACTTGCAAAAACTTTTGACAGGGTCTCATCACAAAGTATAAATATGCCTGAAATTATGAAATAATCAGAAGTGACTTCTAAGATATGTAATTCTTCAGTAACATAATAATGTTCCCTGTGAATGCTAGCATTTGTCTTTCTAGAAGAGATTACAAGACATCAATACACCAGATGCCAGAAAATTTCAAATTTTCAAATATTAGGTTGCTACATTAGAAACAATTACAGTTTTTATTAACAAAGTGAATTAACTACTATAAAAATACTTTTGCACTGTTCCATTTCAGTATACCACTAAAACAAAGACAACTGAACATCATTTTAATTTGTTATTGTTTACAATAACAGTGCAAATCTACTGTGTAATTTTCAGCAGTCAGGAACCTGTGAAGTGTCATATGGGAGGACCAGTCAATTTGCTAAAGATTAGCTCAGATAAACCAGTCGTCTATTCTTTTGTTGTTCTGCACACTATACCATGTACTTGGAAGACAATTTAATTACCACAGAATGTTTGCCTTACATTTAGGTTCAACTCTGTTTATAAGCCTTCGTCACTCCTTTTTTTTTTTCTTTGTACTGCACAAAATTGAATTAATACAAGCTAAAGTGGCTTAAGTAGGTGAAATTTAACTTCGGTTGTCAAAATGGTTTCTCTTTTTTAATAATATTATGAAGCAATTATGAGGAAAATTTTCAGTCACAACACTTTTTTTTTCTCAAATATCAATCTCAATCCATTGCTGACCCTAGAGTTGTGCATTTAAGTTTTGAAAGACAGGAGAAAGGGGATCTGACTTGTTATTCTGTCAAGCAGAAAGATTTGTGCACTTTACCCTGGATTTGTTTTTTGTTGTTATTGTTGTCTTGGGTTTTGGGTTTTTTTGTTGTTGTTTGAGTGGGTTTTTTTGTTTGTTTGTTCGGTTGGTTGGTTGGTTTGTTTTGTTTTGTGTTTTTTTTGTTGTTGTTGTTGTTGTTGAAGAGGATTTTGTTGCTATGCTTATTTGTTGTTTGAGGGGGCTATTGTGTTTTCATTTGTGGGTTTTTTTTGAGAAGTTCTCTTTCCAGATATGTTTACCAGAAAAAAAAGTTCTCCTTTAGCATAAATAAAAATTTAAAATCCCTGCCGTTTGCATTTTATCTCTTTTCCTTTACAGCTCCCTTCTTTCCTTATTCCTAGTCAAATATATATTAAAATTCCATGAATGACTGAAGTTCCCCATGTAATATTTTCTGTGGTGATTATTGATCTTTTTGTTCTTGATGACTCATTTGTCTCCTGATCTTATCAACTCATACAGACATACGAGTCTTCTGCCATAATCTACAGCATCTTAGGACATTTCTATTCTCTTTCTCTACCACTACTGTTGAAAATCTCCTTTTATTTCTGCAGCAAACAAAGTATAAAACTTTACTTTTAAACACCAGTTTTGATGGGAGAATTTTTTTGTTCGTTTGGGATAGGTTCTCAACACAGGATCAATGCATTTGAGCACAAAATGGGTAAGAAGACACAAGGTAGACTAAACCTAATTTAAAAAATGATTGCTTCTCTAACCATTTAGTTTTAAAATCACTTTCTCTTGCACTCTAATTTTTCTCTAATTCCTAAAGGATTGGAGCAGTTGAACCTCAGAGGTTTAACATTTAATTGCAATAAAAAGTTTGATGAACGAGAAGAAGAGGACAGAGAGAAGATAAAAAAAAGAATGGGGAACAGCTGACAAAAGTGGTCTGCCAACAATACTAGGAATAAATCTCTATTAGAGTCAAGTAATATGCTTCCAGTACTGGCTTTGGATTAAAAGAAAGGAAATAATGAGGCTTTAGCAAGAGGAATAAATTTCAGCAAGAACCCCCTCTTCAGAAGAAACTGAAAGCCATTAAAATTGAAAGACGACTTGTACAGGGTGATAAGAGGTGACATGAGGCATATGACTGCCTCATTTGTGTAAATATAAAATTTCACTATCAGAAGAAAATTTAAAAGGAGGAAACAAAAATGACCATTATATTTATAAATTCTTTTATGAATCAAAGTAGAATAACAAAGGAGAGTGTAGTTGTTACTCTGATCTTAATATTGGTTAAATTACAATTTGGTAAATGCATTTCTACACTTCATAATTTGTAGACGTGAAAATAATATGCATATTGAATTTATTTTATTTTTATAAAGCATAACATAATAAAAATACTTGCAGTCAACTTTTTGCCAGTCAATTTTTTTTTTATTCCATTTTTATATTATGTTATAATATGATGTATCATACTATATTAATAATTTCTTTACATTTAAGAATATGAGAAGAATTAAGTTTCCAAAGTTATAGCTTCTTCCTCTTCCACTATACAAGTATACATATGTGTACAGTGTTTTCTTGTAATCAAATATGTGTCTATCCTATATACAACTTTAGAAAATATCCTAAAAGTGACTACATCACTTTACAGGAAAATAAAAACACCTTACCCACATGACTTTTGAAATGGAAAATTTTGAGAAGTGAGACTTTAACAACTCTTCTACTTTTGTGAATCTGATTTTTAATTTAGTTTAGGTTAAATTTATAGACACCAGCATTGAAAACTCAATATTATATAATCACTTCCAAGAGGATTGGATTGATTTTTAAACTCTGTGTATCAGAATATACCAAGAAATGCAGATAACATACAAAGAGCTAAATTTGGAGCGTCTGGGGACTTATCTGACAAAATGAAGTAATGGTATTTTATAGCCATATTTCCATTTTAAAAAATTATTAAGTATTGCATTTCACATGGAATATAGATAGGGGAGTAGTAAAATCACTATTACAACTATATCCAAGATAAATCTCTAGGTTAAAATATTCAAGTATTTGAAAGGATTGTGTGCACATCCAGAATCTGGGCTGGGATTTATTACAGATAGTTTTAATTTTTATACCAAAGAGGCACTTAATATTTTCTTTTTATTAAGCATAAAGATAATCTAAGTCCATGTATCAACAATGATGATGATGATAAAGAATGTTTTAACATGATGCCTTAAGTTTCAGCTTTTGTGTTTTTGTGATTCTGTACTGCATTAGAATGTAACTCTGAACTTCATACTAAGTGTTAGTAAGTTCTCTTTACAGCCGAGTTAGAAAAAACAATTCTTTTCCAGTCTGAGAAACAAGGACACTGTTGCAGTTTTGGTCCAGAAAGTGTAAACAACAGCAAATTGAGGAGAGAATCTGGGAGGATGGGACTTCATTACCTGGAGCTGTAATTGCACATTTAACCTCAATATGTAAATGGACCAAAACTTATAAAAGTGTGAAAACTTGTGACTGGTCATCCCCCTTGAGTCCATCTTGGGTCCATCCTGGGTGGAGCCACAGCCAGAATCTTGTACTGCCCAAGGTTTATCCCTTGAAGTCCTTTTAATAAATACCTACTTTATTCCTTTAACACTGTCTAGCTTCTGTTTTAGGTAGCCTGTCAGGGCATCTACATATTAATTCTAATTATGTTTTTTGTACTCTATATCTGTTTCTTCTTGGCATTCAGTGTCACATTCCACTAAGAATAATGCAGGGCTCTGGATTAATTTTTATCAGATCATTATGAATATCAGCTATATTAATCTCAGGTCATTCAATTACATTAGTTGCCCATTTAAAATTTAGCTCTACAGTGTGAGCTATAAAGTACCGTATATGAATTTACCATTGTATAAATGTATTTCATTCACTATCTGCTTCATTAACTAGATTGCAAAACTTAGAGACAGTATAAAACTTGTGATTAGACTCTTTAGAATTGTTCTAACCGATTGCAAACTGAATTCTCAACTCTTCATCACATTATTTGGCCTAATAACTAAAACAGAGGATGATGAGAAATGGAAAATAAAAAAGTAAGCAGATAGGATAAAACTAAAGAAGGGAATGCTTTCTTAAAATTTCATGGATGTCAAAGACACAGTTTTATAAATATTTAAGTGATATTTTTCCATTTAGTCTAGCATAGACTGATTTAAATTTTTTTTTGTCTTATGGCTTTATATTCATAATTTAATTTTAATCTTGACAAAGAAAAATAGTACTTTTTCCCATCTCTTTGGAGTTATTTCAGAATAAACTTCCATCAGTAACAAATGGGTCATTATCACTTAAATTGGCAATGAATATTTAAAAAAAACCCCAAACAATATTTTTTAGGTTTCATACACTTTAAAAAGTTCTCTGCACTTTATTTCCAGCCAGATTTGGTTTTGGTTTTTTTATGCACAATTCATATTTTTTCATTTTCTTTGGGGTTTTTAAGCAAAGATACCATTTATGTCATAAAATATGTATCAGGAATATAGTATAGTATATGTATCAGGAATATAGTATAGTATTCCCAAAAAACCTGAAGCATAAATTGGAAAGGATTTACACAAACTGCAGATGGGACAGAACTTGATAAGGACAGGCATGGCTGCATACAGCACTTCTGTAGCATTGAATACGATTCTGAACAATTTTCTTGCAAGTGAAACATGCTATTGCCTCAGCAGTGAGAGTCCAGAGCACCAGGGAGTAGAGGACAAGCTGTTCCTTTTCTGTGGACCATGATTTGGAGAAATTTAATCGTAAAAGTATATTTAAAAATATGTATAAATTCTCATGAGCAGCAATATAAATCAAATTGAGGGAAAAAATAATGGTACAACTCCACCATCTGCACCACTAGAAATCATTTTCCTCTGAAATTTTATCAAGTCTAATGGCCCGGATTAGATTGACCCATCTTAATGAATACCAAAGGGAGACATTTCCTAGGTAAAAAGTCAGTACAGAGTTGCTCCTGGCTTTTGTAAAATGTCAGGCTTTGTGAGGAACTGGAATAAATCCCCTGACCTTAAAATGTTTATGGGTAGAAGCACTATTTCTATGCAAAGGTCACTAAGCAGCCAGTGTTCACAGCTAGTTTAGCAGCTTAGTGCTTCTCTCCAGATGACAACATGATTTGATGTCTCACTGATGTGTTGGCCACCCAGCAGGTATTTCAAAGTAGACATCTGTCAACATGTTTGAAGAATCATCTGTTTCCTTTCCATTGAGCAGGCAGATAATGAGGATGATTTTGAAATAATCAGAAAACAAACATTTAGTTGAAATGAAGCTTTCAGTGTTTCCGTGTGCAGATTGTTTTGTTAGCTCAAACTGCTGTTCTTGGAGATTTCTGTAAACAGTAGGAATATGTCTCAGATTATAAGTGAAAGGAGCAAATCTAAGGCATTCAATTTATTTGTATATCTTGGAAAGATAAATATACTACAGAAAGTAGTTAAATGACATTTCAGAGCATTTATCTATTGTTAAAATTTAGGGCCAAATAAATTTATGACTAATTAATATCTTAAATACATATTTGTTTAGTAAGCATAGTAGTTAGGGCAAAATATAGTTTACTAGTCTGTTTCATTGTCTGCTAAAATAGACTGGTTTAAATGCTTTATGTATTTAAGTTTCATTATTCCAAAAAGTTATGAGAAAAAAAAGGTACAGTAATTTCACAAGTATAAGCCACACCTGATTATAAACCTCACTTCCAGGTGTCGGCAACGTTTCATTCTTTGTCCATATATAAGCCGCACCGGATTTTAAGCCACACTTTCATTCACAGCAAGGATGCTCATGCAACAAAGTAACCAATTTGTAAGAATCATGTGATAGTGGGTTTTACTGACAGATGCTCCAGTCCCCCTGCTGGCAGGAGGGAGCGAGCCCAGCCCGCTGCCGGTGGGAGGGAGCCCAGCCCACCTTCCCCTGTCGTGCAGCAGAGTAACCAATTTGTAACAATCACACGATCACAGGTTTTACTGGCAGGTGTTCAATTCACGAGCTCGGCTCCGTCCACAGCTTACACTTCCAGGCTGGCAAATTTCAGAACTTTGCCCGTATATTGGCAACTCTGGAGTATAAGCCGCACTTCTGGGTTGGGACCAAAATTTTAGTCAAAAAAGTGCGGCTTATACTAGTGAAATTACTGTAAATTCTTTTTACATAATTTCATTATTTTAATTTGAAAAATGATATAATTTTTAAATATATCCAACTGCTATCCTAAAACATGCTTTTTAAAAGTGAAACACACTAAAATAATTTTTTATTCTTTTTCTTCAGCTAAAGATTAAATAGAAAACAAAAGAAGTCCATTATCATTGCAGGTGTAATGATGATTATATAAGTATACTGAAAATACAAGGTATATGGAAAATAATGGTGTTTCTCAGGTTATTTAACAACTGAGCAATCCAGTGTTTCATAGCAGTACAAGTATTAAAAAGATTAAGTTATAGCCCATTATAGCAATGGGCTTTTTTTCCATTTTATGTGTTTTATTCTTGATGTTTTTTCACAGGTTTGATCAGCTGGATTTTTGTGCTAGTTTTATTGCTTCTATTATGTTCTTAAATACTCCACGTACATATTCTTCCAAGTAACTTTGACTGCCTTAAAAGTTCTGCAGCCTTAGCAATTTACAAGTATGATTAAATCCATTTTATAAGATGCTGAAATATATGTAAACTGGATTTGCATTAGTTAAAGTCTTAAGATTATCAACAAGTGATGTGAGAAATTGAGGTATATTTATTTTTAAACTAATTGAAAAATTTTTCTGTAGGCTAGCACATCACGTTTAATTATGGCAAACAGTCTTCATAACATGAAAGACTAGAGCTGGACAGCATTGGAAATAGGGGCATAGTAGTGAAATATTAATTGAAACTGAAGGAAAATAAAATGTCATGTTTAAAAAACAGTTAATATAAATGAATAAATGAATGTTTAGCATAAGGAGCTTTTTAATTCATCTTTCTACAAAACAAAGAACCTACCATTTGACTGCGAGTCCATGCTTTAGAAATAGCTGTAATCTCCCATTGTATATGTTTGTACTCTTTGAGCATATGAAAACTTATTTTGTTTTATCCAGGTCTCTGTCAAAAAATCTCAGAGACTGGACACTGCTGTGGACTTTAGCCATTGGACAGTAAGATTTTATCTAGTTTGGTCTTTCTTATGTTCTCACAAAAGGAGAAAAAAGATTGAGGTTGGATGGATGGTAAGAATTATTGTAGAGAGATCACAGAAGAGGAAGTCTCAGTAAGATATGAATCAAAAGGGTGAAAAAAGCTAGATGATGATAGGATTAGGAAAAGCAAATTATTAGCCATTCTAACAGACTTCTGTGAATAATTGATGTAATGGGTTTGATAATATTTCCATTTTTTCTAAATGTGAAACATGGACAATAATTTTCAAGAAGAATTTCAAAAATGCAATGCATTTTATGTGAATTTTAAGTGTCTATATACTATTGTTTGTCTGACTTGAGTCTATTGATAAAGAATATGGTAAATACTGTTTTCTCTTTTACACCTACTGATTCTAATGGTCACCTCAAATTCAGAATAGCTAAGGATGTTGGCATAAGGATACTAGCCAATTGAAGTAACAGATGAGGTATTTTCTGTATTTTGAATTAAATGTTATTCCTTTCTTTTCAGTAATTTTTTTTTTCTATGTGACATGCTTCAAAGATCAGCTAAAAAAACCTGTCAGAGCTGATTCCTAGTTAGAATAGAGTGAATAGGTAAGTATAACATCCAATTGCGGGACATGTATTTTCCAGTACAAGGTGAATTACAAAAAAACCCACAGCTTTTAAAAATTAGCCTATCATTTTAACATACATATTAAAACTTAATATTCATATATTAATGATTCCTCTGGGTTCATATTCAGATGTCACGTCTAATAAGTATATTTATTTTTGGATACTATGTTGGGTCAGAAAAGAGTGTGAAATTCACAGTAACTACCTCCTTAGATTGAAATTGATTTGGTTCTTCCAAGTGAGGTTTTCTCTAAGTGTAGTTTGTACATAGTCACAGCACAGTGTAAAAAACTAAAGCATACAATTACAATTAAACACATATTTGTCTTGCTACAGAGTACTGATAGCATTGCATTTGTGATCCACTGAAATACATTTGAAAACAAGACAAAACTATTTTCCTCCCTTCTAATTTGCCATCATTTAAATTGTTTCAAATCAAATCCCTAGCACAACACTTTACTGGGTAACTTCTGAGATTTCTTAGTTGTGAGACTGATTTACACTGAGATGAATTCTAAGCACAAAAGTCCTTCAAGAGCTAATGAATGCTATTCTACAGGAGTAATACAGGAAGAGACAATTCATTTGGGTTTAATAAGCAAAGTAATGTTTTCTTCCTGACAATGTCTTTCCTTTTTGACATATAAACATGTTGCATCTGGTTATTAAATTATTGCAAAGCAGGTAATTGCATGTGTAAAATTTTACCCAGCAGTACCCTGCAGTAAAATATACCAATTTTTTTTTCTCCTACTTTGGAGTAATATGGCTTAGTTATTGCAGTTCAGCTGTTATGAAATTATGTGGTAATCTTAGAGTCATAGAACTATTACAATTGGAAAAGACCTCCAAGATCATTGTATTAAGCTTTGACCAAATACCACATCAACTAAACCATTGCACTAAGTGACACTTCTAGTTTCTTGAGCATTTGCAGCATTTCTTTGGGCCAGCCATTCTAGTGCTTGGCCAATTTGAACCTCCCCTAGCTTGGGGCCACTTTGTCTCACCTGTCTTTTTTTATGTGAGAGAAGAAGCTGACCCACATCTGCTTGTACCTTTCTTCTTTTAGGTTGTTGTAGGGAGCAAGGTCTCCAGCAGACTCAGCTCCCTCAGCTGCTCCTCAAATGACTTACTCTTTAGACCCTTTAATCAGTTCTATTGCACCTCTCATGTCCCATAAAGAATGGAGAATTTCCTTGTCTCTCCTTTTATTTTTAATGTATTTATATAACCTCTTTTGTTATCTTTCACAATGGTGGCTAGATTAAATTCTAGCTGAGTTTTTATCTTTCTAATTTTCTGTCTACATGATCTGTTGACATGCTTGTATTCTTCCTGAGTTGCCTGTCCCCTTTTTCAAATACATTCTTTTTCTCCGAGTTCCAGTGAAAGCTCCCTATTCAGCCAGGGCACTCTGTTCATGACAGCTCATCTGTTGGCATATACAGATGGCCTACTCCTGCACCTTTAATATCTCCTTCTTTGGGTATTTTTGTTATTCAACCACCCAAGAACTTTGTTTTCTCCTGTGCACCACCAGAGTGAATCAAAAGTATGTAAAGCCCCTTTAAAACTTTACTGAGTGAGCTTGGGACATAACAGCTCTCTCAGTGTCCTGGACAGACCACTGCCTGCCCTCTGGAAGTCAAAAGTGGAGGTTTTGTTGATCGCCTTCCTTACCTCAACAAGAACAGAAGACTAGAATTTTGTAGTTGCTGTGACCTCTGCCCACCCATGTCCCACACCCTTCTCTGTCTGTGAATCGCAGCTCAGGCAGGGCATGACCTGGCAGGCTCCCCTACCAGCTGTGCCTGAAGTTACCTTCCACACACTCCAGGAACCTTCTCCACTGCTGAGTTTCCAGCAGGCATTTGGCAAGTTAAAGTCTCCCAAGAACAAGGACTATGATCATGAAACATCCTCTGGTAGAATATGTCACTTCATCCTGTTTGGGTGGTCTGTGACAGACTCCCAGCAGGATCTGTGCCTTGCTGTCCTTCCCTCTGAGTGTCACCCACAGGCTCTCAGCCTTACCCCCACTGCCCCTGAGCTCTGTACAGCCAAAGCCCTCCCCAGTGTACAGAGCCTCTCCTTCCTCCCTGTCCCTTCTGAAGAGCTTGTAGACATCCACTGCAGCATCCAGCCATCCCATCACATTTCCATGGTGGGAAATCCATCACAGCTTCCTGCTGTCCATGGCTTCCACTGTTTGTTACCTATGCTGGCCGCACTGGTGCAGATGAACTTCAGCTGTGCTGTCCATGTCACCCACAGCACTGGTGCGTCACCTCAGCCTCACCTCTAGTGGGAATGGTCTTATCCTTTCCCTCCTTCTAGCCTAGTTAAAAGCACAACCTATCCCTGACAATGTATGGGCTAGAATCTTTTTGGTCCTTTCAGACTGATGAACTCCGTCTGTTTGCAGGAGGCCTGGTGGTGTACAGACTGTCCCATGATCAAGAAAACTAAAATTCTACTGATGGAATCAGTCTCAGTAATATTTTTGTTACTACTTTACAAGTACTTGTTTCTTAGGTTTTTTAACATAAATATAACTAATTCTTTTTCTGTTTTGCATAACCTATGCAGTTATTGGTTTTGCTATATCTGAAAATTAGGTATGATTTATTCCTTGAAGAATCTTACCTGTCTTGCATTATGCACACTATACTAGAGCTCTTCCTTTAGGTTGTCAGTGCAAGGATTTTTGAGGCAAGATGTTCTAATATTCTTGACAGTTTTTACAATTGCCATTCTAATAATTATCTCTTTCTAAGTAATGTGCTTTAAAAGATATCCAGTCTAAAACTTGTGTCAGTTTTTTGTTGCAGCTATGATTTCACCGCACAAAGATGTTATTTTCTATTTTTTATATATATTTCTACTAAATTAGAAGACTATAAACAAAAGGAATATAGAATATTGTCTTTCGCTTCAAAATACTTTTGCCTCTCTGATTATTACAGTTATTTAGGATAGCAACACCTAGAAGATATGTCACTAATTAAAGAGATATGGAGAATCTCCTTACACAATTTATCCTCAGTTTTCAGCTTCATTCTAAAAATTTTATGTATCATTGATCAACAACTTTCATTAAAATTATTTGGAATACTTGTGGAAAAATAAGGTTACTATTAGGCAGAGGAGCTTTTTTAAATTTCACTAGTGTTACACGGGACTTAATTATCTCATCTTACTTAAATCATGTCTATGTTACTCTTTGCAAAAGAATGAATTAATATACAGTAAGGATAAAAAGCCCTATTAATCAATTCACACACTTAGATTTTTAAATAAAAATTATTTCCAAAATATTATAAAATGCTATTTTGATCAGGACACAAAATATGCCCAAACGATTCAAGGATTAATAGATATAAATAATTCTCTATTTGGTAAGGAATATATATAATCACCAGTGTTATATGTGGTGATACTTTGATAGATGTATTTAACCATTCACCATTACATCAAGTGTGATTTCTGTGCAATATGTTACCTCCAGAAGCCTGAAAATGCAGCAAAGTGGGAAAGGAACATCAAGGCACAGGTGTTTTCTCATACTGAGGCAATACTGACAAGCATCATCAACAAAGTGAAATATTGAGATTTACAATAGCAAATTGCAACAAGATTCACATTGAGAATTACATAACATATTACCTCATACCATGCTTTGGGGTGAAATCAAAGTCTAATCCCACACTTCATTCTGCAATTTCCAGTATATTCCAATATTGCCTAATAAAACCAATAGGCCAGTTTTTTTATTTAAGAAAGTGTTCCTTCTAATTATTTCTCCCCTATATGAATCAACCAAAACATGTAAAGACACAAAACAAAAAGCAATGGAAAACCAAAGCTATTAAAACCATTTGTCTGTAATTACAAAATATTACAGAATTTGAAAGTTAATTTTTAAAAAGAATAATTTCTTTCCCTATAAAAAGATGCTTTTAAATATGTGTGAAGCATCACACATTTTGTTGGCAGTATCAATATGTTTTTTGAGTAAAACATTTACAGATACGATTTTTACATGATATACTCGTGCAGGTTATTGCACTATTTTTAATTGTACAAAATATTCTCCACATTCAGAAAAAAAGCAGGTGAGAGAAGACTACAATAAGATTAGGCTGGTAAAGTAGTTCACTGTTAACAAACAATTAACAGACACAGATGGTACAGAAAATTTGAAACAGCTGAGAAAATACGGCATATTTCTAAAAAAAACCCATATCCTCTGTTCTGGTGCCTTCCTGTCTTGGACTTTTTTCTACTCTGAAATTCTAAGTCTTACTGGGAATGTGTTGTAAGAATACTTGTCAGTAATATAGTGGAAAAGGGCTGGACTGGAATGAAGCACAATGGCTACCTTTATGAGGAACGTATAAGATGTTCTCTAGTATAACAATAGAGCATATCTTGGAATTTGTGGCATGTATTTTGCAGTATAGGACAAAGAGGAGATTTCAACATATTTTCGATTGATTTCAGTGAAGAAGGTTTAATTTGCATTAAGCTCAAATATTAGATTAATTTGCTAGTACTAGCATGCTAGGCAGTATACTACTACTACTACTACTATTATTGATGATAATAATAATAATTTTAACATAATTATTAATAATAACTTATTTGATATAATTATTGATAATATGTGTAGCCTTTATAGTAACCATAGTTTATGTAATTTTAATTTCTTGCAGACTTTTTTGGTCAACATGTCTCCATTTATTCTTTACTGAATACAAGTTTATGCTTTCACATTTCCAAATGCTTTGAAATGTCTTTATACTAATGTCTTTCTTGGAGACCAATTCAATGCATGCTGAAATTGTTGCAAATGAAGGTGTACTACAAAAGTAAATTAAGAGGTATGATAGGACTTGTCATATTATATTAGACAAGACAAAGCACAATTTCTTCTTGCGTACTTTGCAAGCTGTTAAAGCTATGGATCTGTATCTACTGAGATCACCCACGTGTAGAATGAAATTTCAATAGCAATCTTTGAGAACACAGGTGCCAGGAGGGTATCTGGAAGCTTGAATGTAAGACACCTTAGAACTCATTTCTCACAGAGTCAGTTATGCTGCTCACCACAACATAAATTTTCCTCCCTATAAGGGCCTCCAGTTGATTACACTTCTCACTGCACCAGAGAAGCAGGAAGAATTAAAAATAACAGTATTGTGAGTAACTATATAGATTAAAAGTACTCATGAGTTAGCTATTATTTAAAATTTAAAAATAAATTAAAATGTAACTGTGAGCATAAAATCAGTAAGGTCAGATGTTAAATTCAGTGCCATTGAGGGCCTTGACCAGCTACCTGTGAGATGAAAGGAAAAAGAGAATGTGTTTAATTAAGAAATACTAACAAATAATTAAAAACCAAACCTGCAGGCAGACAGGTCTGACAAGACAAAATCTCTAAAACATGAAAGAAGGAAATGTAAGAAAAATTATGTGCCTACTATGTAAAAAAGGTGTGGACAGGCTAAATAGGCTCCAGAGATGGTTATAAGGATGCTCGAAAATCTGGAAAACCTGCCATGTGAAGAAAGAGAGGAACACCTGCCATGAGAGAACAGGATTTTATCAGCCTTGAGAGAAGAAGGCTTAGGAAAAAACCTTATTACCCTATTTTAGCATTTAAAAGGTGGCTACAAATGAGAAGGAGAACCCTTTTTTAAAATGAACGACATGGAACAGATGACAGATAATGGGTACAAGTTACCACTACAGAGATTCCAACTGGACAAGGGAGGCAAATTTCTCACAATAAGGAGAGTCAGACATTAGCATAATCGGCCCATGAAAGTGTTGGGTTCTGCAATAATATATCCAACTGAATAAGATTCTGCATTATCTTCCCTAGACTTTGCTTTTGCCAAGAGAAGTTGGTCTAGATGATGAAGCCCCTTCTGACCTGGTATTCTATGGTTGTATGAAATAGCAGTGAAAGAGTGAAGAGCCCTTCCTGTACAAGAACTTTTAGCATTTTACCCAGTCACTTTAACAGAATATATTTATCAGACAGAATTTTACAAATAGAATTTTAGGAAGGACATTTTAGCTGGAATTCTATTTTGCAATGTATAAAACAAAGCAACTACTCCAGGGCAGCTTCACTGGAAAAGCAATTTGATTCACTGAAGCTTAGTTCTGCACAAAGCACAAGCTTTGTTAAATGAATAGATCATTGTAAAGTATGAATTTTCTGAACTGTCATGAGCAAAGATTCAGATTCTAGTAGAGATATGAGAAAGAATAGTTTTTATAAAATTCTCTATGTTTTTGCAGATCAATACAAAGCTGCAAAGAAAGGTTGTTCTCAGAAAAAACCCATAAAAAATCAGAGATTACTGACTGACAATTGAGTAATTTCAGTAATCTCTTTTAAATAAAACAAGTAAATAAAAAGCCTAAACAATCCTTATTGTTATTCAGCATGTACAGATAAAGCATAAGCAAAAGAGGATACTGTCAGGTTTGTGCCTATATGAAGAACACCTCAATGTATTTACTTCAACCTGAAGAGTCAAGCAGTCTTTGTGGTTAATTTATCTGTGGTCCTGTGGTGAGTTGACCCTGGCTGGACACCTGGTGCTCACCAAGTCTCCCTATAATTTCTCTTTATTAGCTGGATGGGGAGGAAAAAATATAAGAAACAAAAGATTCATAGTACAAGATACCAACAGATCATGAGATCACTCATCAGATACCGTCACTGGTGAAACACTCAACTTGGGTAAATTAGTTTAGCCATTTACAAATCAAATCAGATAAGACTAATGAGAAATACACCTTCCCTTCAACCGTCCCTTCTTCCTGGGATCAACTTCACTCCCAGTATCTCTACTTTCTCCTTTTGAGTGAGTGATGCAGGAGAGCAGGGAATGCGGGATTCAAAACTCTTTGTCTTTGCCACTCTCCCCCATCTCCTTCTTACAGCAGGCAGCCCTCAGTGAGCTAAAATGTGAGTCCTTCCCAAAAGAAATCCCAGTTCTTCACAAACTGCTCCAGCATGGGTTTCTTCCATGGGATGCAGTCCCTCAGGGAGAGACTCCTCTGGAGTGTCAAGAAAATATGAACCAGCACAAGCTCCTCTCTTTATGATTGCACAGGTCCTGCCAGGAACCTGCTTCAGGACTGGCTTTCCACATGCTCACAGCCTCCTTTGTGTGTATCCATGGCTTAACTGGGGACCATTATGGGCTGCAGAGGGACAGCTGCTTCACTGTGGTCTGCAACCATGGTCTGCAGGGGAATCTCTGCCCTGGCTGCTGGAGTAAGTCTGACCCCTTCTTCTTCACTGACCTTGGTTCTACAGGGCCATTTCTCTCACATTTGTCTTTTCCATCTGATTTTGGGCAGCAGTTTTTCTCCTTCTTAAACACTTTATCCCAGAGGTGCTACCACCACTTTCGATGTCTTGGTCAGTGTTAGGTCAGTGTTGGCACAGGCTGGCATTGGCTCTCTCACCCAAGGTGGGACCCTTCTTACAGATTACACCCTTGTAACCTCTCCACTACCAGAAGCTTGCCATACAATCTGAATACGTACATGCATCTTTTGTATTTTCTATTCTTTGACTTGCAGTTTTGAACACAGATGCCCAGTGTCGCTTGCTACAAAATTCATTATGGTTTTGTATAATTCCTTTTCTGCTGACTGGCTAGAACTGATTTCTGATATGTATTTTAATGTTCTCAAAAGGACCAGCCCACATTTACAGTCTTTAGTAGTTTTATCACTGGACACAGAATATACGGTAGTTTTTATTTCATAGCCTTCTTTCTGCCTGAAAACACAAAGTCTTCTTGCTTCTTGGTATTGTACTATGGAGGAGGGATTCACACTTTTAATATTTTAAATTCTTGTTATATTAAAAGGTTAAATATATGATTTCCATGGAGTTTGGAATGCACATTTTTGTGCTGAATTTGCCAAAAATACAATTGATTGCTTTAGCACAGGTGAGTGGTTTGAACATGAGGTAATGACATGTTTAGGAAAATGTTCAGTAACAGATTTTTATATTATAAATTATCAAATTTTTTTTACTACTATAATTATAAATATTACATTCTATTATATATTTATAGTTAAGAACTACTTCTTTACAACAATCAATTTCCCTTGTAAAAATATAAAGAAAACAAAAGATAAATCAGTGAACATTTGCAGTATAGTTGAGCACCAAAACAGTTCATCCGGATGTATTCATATGGTCTTTATAGATGCTTTTCAGAATTACTCTATCCCAATCCCACTCAAGACAGTATTAAAATTAATTTTCCATAAAAGAGTAACCTGAAAAAAGTATTTGAGACCCACAGATACATAAATAATCAATGGTTTTGCTGCAATATGTGATGTTATCAGGACTGGAGAGCAGCTTGGAAGAGAGGTCCTAGGATGTGATGCTAACATTCCCATTTTAAACTTTTGCATCTCATGCATAAATAACAGTTACTGTTACTCAGATATGGTTAGAACCTATCTCTAAAAGCTCACTGTGCTCTTTCAGCTGTAAATTTAAAGTAAAAACTATCAGAAAGGTTATCTTTATAAAATTTGAAATGATGTTATGTAATCACTAATAAATTCACTAATTTCCCTAAAGGTTATAAACTGTGGAACAGAAGATATTCACATATTCTAGAGTATAATCATGTAATTTTTAATAGAAAGTAAAATACTTTCTTCAATAATATTAACCTCAAGTAGTTTCAGCTACCTCTCTTGACCTGTCCAGATATACAAGTAAACTGCATTTTAACAAAATAGTTCATAAGAAATATGGTGATATTTAGCACTTCAAACAATAAGCCATAACATTTCTAAAATAGCATACTAATTTTCTTAAATAGCTTCCCTAAGGTTCTACATTTTTTAATGTGTGCAGCAACTTATGAGGTACATTCCTGGAAAAATTAATACTGCATTACAGTTTTAATGCAAATTCTTAATAACTCCTTAATAACGTGTATTAATCATGGTCTTACTATAGTCAATTTTGTGTGAAGAAGGTTTCAAGTAATTCTATACTTTTTAATTTTGGAGCTTCACTACTCATATTCGGTATTATTCCACTGGAAAAGTATTTGTTTTTCTCTTTCTTTGCTTTTCTCTTTGTTAAACTTCCCTCATTTTTCCTATTAATTACGGTGAATAAACCTTCATTTACAACTGCTTTAATTCTTTGTTGTTTTTGAGCCAATTTATTACCTTATCAAAATAACTGCATTTTTATGCTGGTCCCTACTGCCATAGTTTTTAGTTGTAACATAGCTGTAGTATTATCTAACTACCAAGTGGTAAATTCAATAAATTATGAATAATTTTGAGCAACAGCTTAGTTGTTTAGACTTCACAGCTAGAAGAAACTGATATCTCTACAAGATGATTAATCTTGACCTAAAGTAGTACCTTAAAATGAGATCTTTCTTCTCCCCAAAGTGCTATTTCTCTCCACAGATTATAAAGTCAAGATGACTGGCATAGCCATTGCTATCTGCACAGTAAACATCTATGAACTTCTCTGCAAAGTCTGCACCAAATAAAACTAATACTGGGGAGGTCTACCATTGAAATAATTCCACATGTCCATCTTGGAAAAATTCTCAATTATAAATGAACTTTCTATATCTGCTAAGAATGAAAAATTATTTTTTTCTTAAGGAAAAAACTCAAAAAGTGTTCTTTACTTTCCCTTTCTGCAGCCTATTCTTTATAAGTACAGTCCCAGAATAATTGAAACTGTGGGCATTTGTATCACGAAATCATGATATGAAGCATATAAATCCATTCAATTTTGATTTAAATATGGGAGAAAAATAAGTACTGCTTTGTATAAATATTTTCCCTGTATTTAACATGCCACTTCACACCCATTCACAACCCCTAAAAATAATTCTTTCTGAAATTTAAATTTAAATAGATTTTAAAAATCTGATCAGATTCTTTTCATAGGTTATTTGTGTCAGTTCACTTACATTCCTAGTTCTCTGATGAGATTAATGCCCTGAAACATATCAGTCAAGACAAATGTCCTGATTATCTTAAACTTTAAAATTTTAGTTAACTTGTATGTGATTTTTTTTGGTGTTTCTGTAAAGATAAGCATTTTACTGATGTCACACCTAATACAATGAATTTTTTTATTTTTTTTTTTTTTAACAAGGGATTTTTCCAGCTGTTGATATTTGGCACTTGTTAAAGGATCTAGGTTCTCACTGAGTTTTCAGAAGGTTATTCTCAGCAAAATTAATGAGAAAATAATTCCTTGAAAATGGGAATTATTATACACCTCTAACAGACAGTATTTTTTAAAATACATTTAAAATAATAAACGTTTAGGAGTTAGGTCTGTGATGTATAGGGAAAATGCTACCCACATTAGATCGAGAGCCAGATGAGAATGGTCAGTTTCTAGTGTTAAATTCAGATGTTACGTGTTCCTTACATATTCTCCTCAAGAAATCTAAGGCAAACTGTTATTTCAACCCTTAAAAACCAAAACCAACCAACAAATAAAAAAGCATCTGACTTCCATCTGACATTCCTAAAAATTATATGAAATGTCTACTTGAATTCTGGTACGCCACAGAGATCTGTAAGCAAATACTAAAAGCATAGAGGCAGAATTACAGACAAAGGAATTAAATTTCATGCCAAGCAAAATAAATGAAAGTGATTTCAATAATTTCTGTGTGAGAGAAACTCAGCTGTAGTTTTCCTTCGCATAAATTCTTAAAAATATATTTTGTCTCAGTTTTTTTGTTTTGTTTTGTATCTAGTTACATACACACAATAATTTACATGCACACATTAAAATTGATAAATATTCTAAAATTCTACTTAAAATATTACAAGATTATATAGGTTATAAGATTTTGCTTTTGTTAACAGTGGTAAGTAAAAACAATCTATTTAGAAAAACAATATTCTAAATTACTCCAGAAGGCATTGTTAGCAATCTTTTTCTTTTGTATTTAAATTCCTTTAGATATAATTTTTCTTTTTAAAAGGGTTATCTTGTTTCTCACTCTTACTGATAAGCCAAACAGAACAAACTGGCTTTTGGCCAAATGCACACCTTTGATTCTGAATAGAAAAATGCCCCATGTCATCTAGGATACTGTAGATATATTTTTGATTCCAGTCCTTTTAAGTTTTCCCACACTAAACGTTTTTCAGAAGTATTATTTTTGTCTCTTTTTTTTTCTTGCATGCTGATTTACTAGCCTGGTGAGTAGTCTATGGGGAGTTAGTGCTTAGAAAATAATCTATGAACTGGAACTGCTTTCAATTTAAACAGTGAGAAGCAACAGCTGTGCTATGAGAGTAATAGACAGAAGTAAATTAGAACTAGTTTACTATGATTTTTTTTCCCTTACAGTATCACTAAACATAGGGCCTCTGGACTTCTCAGAAAACAGTCCTGTCCCAGGCTGTCTCACCTTTTAATCTTCTAAATAACTTCTAATCTTCAGCAACTGAGTAAAAGAACATATCTGAATTAATGGGTAGGCACAAAGATAACAGTATTAATGTTGGTCAGAATGAGATTAAATTTAGATTTTGCTGACAAAGTAGTTCTAATGCTTCAAACAATGTGCAAATAGTAAATGCTTGCACAGTGCTGGTGGATTTCTAAGCAACTGTGAAAAAAGTAGGCATAAAACTAACTTCTGGGAATTCCAAATGTGAGCACTTTATTAGAAGGCAAAAGATTATATAGAATTAATTAATTTACAAAATTTTCCTGCAAGCAACATGTAGTGTGGTGGAAATACCTAGAATGAAAAAATAAATATGTAGGAGTTTCTTAGTCCAGCATGAACCCATTTAATGAACATTAAAATAAGAAGATGAAGACTAGTCTTATTTTGGAGATATTACTATTTTTTTATCACGTGAGCAGAAATTGAAAAACATTAAAAGGTTTTTAAACTTTTTTTAAGTGTCTTTATAATAAGTACCACAGGAAAGAATCAAAATCATCAAATAGGAATTTAAAGAGGTTTATATTAACTGCCAATAATAATGATAATGATTAGCAATTTCCTACCTACAGTGTTATGCTGAAAGAAACTTCTCAAATTATTTTGAAAGGGAATGCAGACCACCTGTTTTGACAGATGTGTTTTAGGGCAGCAGCTGCAAGGACCAAAAAAACCAGAATGTAATTAGGAAGTATTAAGGAAAAATAACTTGCAATTAGTAGACCAGTGAAAAATGTGGTGGAAGGGAGGCAGATCCATAACTTGAAGAACACTAGCTTCTATGATGAAAATTTAGATTCAAGAGGCAAAGTGAACTACATTAATTCACATTAATGAATGTGAATAAGGAAATAAATTTCCTTATGAAACGGAAACTGAAATCAAGACCATAGCTAAATTTTCAAGATTGCTCAACACCTTCCAGGTATCATTGATCAGGAGATAGTTCTTCTGAAATAAGAGCATTTAGGTCATTCAGGCCACTTTTAACATTCTTGGG